>PVJD01001397.1:155379-270363 GCA_004026545.1 Mormoops blainvillei | reverse complement strand
CTCCACTGCCCTTGGCCAGGGGTAGGCAGAGCCAGAGCCCAAGAAAAGGGCTCAGGAAAAAAATACAGCCTGGGCGTTCCATGGAGCCAGGTTTGGGTGCCTACCAAGGAGGGTTAGACCTTGGGCCTGGATGGAGGGGATCGTGCCCGGCAGTGGGGAAGGCCCAGAAGACCCAACCACTGTGGGTGGGGTGCTTACTAAGCGGGGATGAGAGTGAGGGCTGCAGCCAGCTGAGATGGCTCTCCACTGCCCCCTCTTACAGGCGGCGTACGCAAACGTAACATAAGGAGACCCAACCTTCTGAAAACCCCCCAACTTTCTCTGTCTCCAACGTCCCCATCCCTGCCCCTCACCCCAGCGTGAGAAAAGCACAGCTGGAAACAATCAGGCGAAGCGCTTGGGCTGACCCAGAGGTCCTGCTGCAGCCTGCCTTCCTTGACCCTTTTGGGGTTTGATACTCTGCCAAAGGTCCTTTGGAAATTCCCGGATCCTCTTGGGGAATGTGTGCCCACCACACGTGCCCAGGCCACCATCGGGTCTCCCAGGGGTGGTCTCCACCTCCATTCCCCTCGCCCAGTGCAGGGACACCTGTGGCAGTGCCTGGGGTGCTGGGGAGGAAAGGGGCAGGGGCTGCGCAAGGGTTTCGGCAGGGCACACCGAGCCCCCAAATCTGTATTTTATGTGGGGCAGCCCTTGGGTTGTAGCTGCAGTGGGAGGTTACCAAGACCCAGAGACATGAAGGCCTAGCCAGGGAGGCATTTGTCCTTGGACTGTTTTGTCACAGATTAAGGCTTTTTAACTCAAAGAAAACTGTTCTGAGTGGTCTTTGGTCTTACCTCCTTGGGCCAGGCCAGAAGTAGGGCCAGCCCATCCTGGACAGCATGATGGCACATTTCCAAGTTGGTGTGTGGAACCTGGGTCTTAGCCACATGCTCCGTTTGGAATGGAAGAAACAGGCTTTCAATACTGGCTTTGTTGCTCTATAGTTGACCTTGGGCAAGTTCTTTAACTTTCCTGGGTCTCACTTCACCACATGAGATGATGGTACTCTCTTCCCAAGGCCACTGTGAAAAGTCAAAGTGCTCCGTGACCCCCTTGTGGGATCTTGCTCAGAGCCAGAGGACACTCAGCAAAAGGCCCCAGGGCTCCCAGGGAGCTCAGCCTCAGACAGACAGCTGCAGGCGGAGCTCCCTGCACCTCCTCCCAGGGTCCGGCCTGTCCTGGAAGTCCAGCCCGGCCACGCGCCCGGGCTGCCTCCCAGCCTGGAAGAGGTCCTCCTAATCCAGTGGGCTAGCAGCTCCAGGCCGCTCTTTCTCCCTGTGGATCTGAGAGTTGGAGCACACTAGCTAGCTAAAAGAGAGGAGAAGAGTGTGTGAGGGCCTTGTGCCCACTGCAGAGGAGGGTGTCACAGGGCTCTGTTTCCATGGGAACCACTGTTTCAGGCAGGCGTTTGGGTGCAGAAAAGGGAAACTTGGCGGAGGTTTCAGGTACCTGAGTGAATGCACCAGAGTCTGCCCCCCACCCAAGGATGCCAGGAACCCTCATCCCTTTCCTCTACCCCCCACCCAGGGGAGCTGATGAAGTCCTCCAGCCACCTTCATGGGGTTCCAACCTGGGACCCAGACGGGGACAGATGATAGGCCTTGGAGAGACAGGCTACCTGGGAGGGATCTCACATAGCAAGGCCCCATGGGTAAAAAAGAGGCAATTAAGGGATGGCAGGCAAAGGAGGTAGAAGGACCGACCCCTGTGTGTGACCCACATGATGCGGCCCTGGTAGCTGTCACCATCTCCGGGTGGTAAACTCCCATCTGTGAGGTTGTTTTGGACCCTACACTCCAGAATGATGTCCCTGTGGGAAAAAGGAACTGGCTGAAGGGGCACCAGGGTCTTAAATGTGATGCATGGCCTGAGGTCCTCTTCAGGTCCCTCCACGGGGTGTTGGTGAAGAGGGGCCAGCAGGGAGAGAAGGGCTGCCCCCTTACTCGGGGCAGGAGCTCAAGCTAGCGTTCCTCTCCCCCAAGCCTGGGCTCTGCACCTCCCACCATATCCCAGCCTCCCCTAACCAAAGTAGGGGAGCAGAGAATGTGTGTTAGAGGAAGGGGCAGAATGGGGGTGGCACAGAGAGAACGCCTGGAGGCAGGGGCTGAGGGAAGACCTGGAGAGCAAGATTATCCATTTATATAGAGAGGGGGACAATGATGTCTGGGGGCAAAGGGGAGGGGTGGTGAGAGAGGTGGAGAGAGAGAGAGAGAGAGAGAGAAGGAGGGAGTGCAAGGGAGCCCGAGCCCGGAGGGAGCGCAAGGGGCGGAGCCGGTGGAAGCAGGCAGGCAGGGAGGGGTGGGAGAGGAGCCGCCGGTCCAGGAAAAATGAGGCAGCTGCCAGCCCTGCCTGGCAGTCCTGATCTCCTGGGCTGCGAAGAGAAGAGGCCAGCAGCACTTTCATTCAGCACCCAGAATGCAGCGAGCCAAGGCAGGTGAAGGCTGGGCACTGGTGGGGCGGGGGTCAGGGGCTTCCGGGGGTGGTCCTGGACCATCGCGGAACCTTGTTGTTCCTCTTCTTTTGAATTCATCCCTTACCGTCCCCTGCAAGATCACTTTGGGGAAAATAAGTATTGGGGTATCCTGGCTGGGAGGCTAGACTCCAGGGGCCCACTTTGGATGGGAGAGGCTTTAGTTGTTTTCGGGACAGAAGTTGGACAGAGGAGGAGCTCAGGTCAGCCATGTGGCTGGTCCTGCTCGGTGAGTTCCCTGGGGCAGACGCTAGGGCAGCTGACCCTGAGCCTGGGCTGCACAGGGGTCAGCTAAGGGATGGCTGAGTGCTGGGAGGGCGTGCTTCATGCTTGAGGGCTGGTCGATGAATGCACCTTTTAATTATTCAAGAAAATAATGAATGCCTCCTTCCGGAAGGGCCACGAGACCCCCTAACAAGGACACATGCTACTATTCTCGCTCTGGGGGCTGTTGGGAATTTGGAGAGAGAGAGAATTCAAGGAAATGCCTGGGATAGGGTTCAAGAAATGGTGACGGGGTAAATAATTACAGGAAGAAGAGTGAGGGAAAGGAAAATAAGCTAACCCCGGAATGGATAGAGTTAACACTCAGAAATGTGTCCCGAGGCCGTGAAAGCTCCTCATATGTTTGGGACCGTCTCTCTTTGGAAGGAAGAGTCACTGAAAATAGGTCTGGCCCTTTGCAGCACACCCCAAGTAACAATGGTTTGAACAAGGCTGGTTGCTTTTCTCTCTCATACAGAAGTCCAGAGGGAGGCAACAGAGGGCTGGCATGGAGGCCCCGTGGTGAGCAGGGGCTCAGGCTCCGTCTGTCTCCAGGGCTTCCAAACTGGAGGCTACCTTAAGGTCCAACATGGCTGCTGGAGCTCCAGCCAGCACTTGCAGACAGGAGGAAGAAGGAAGGGCAAAAAGTCTCAAATACAATGAGGGTCCATGAGTAAGAGAGGGTGGATGCTGAGCTAGCATCTCACAGTCTCCCCCCACCCCAAAAGAGACATTCCTGCCTCTCTTTCACCCATGAGAACAAGTGACCAACCACGGGCTTGTGGCTGGCTTCAGGCTACACTGTCCAGAGCCCGGGTCGCTCCTGCCCCACCTAGACACCTCCCAGGAGTGCCAGGAGAATTAGCAGAGGTGACAACAAGAAACTCTTCAAACATGGCTATGGGGTAGGTTGAAAAGAGTCTTTTTCTTCCAGCACCTCCAGGTGGGCAGGGCAGCAGGAGAGGAACTCAGCGCCTTGTCTCACGTTCACATGCTCCATGTTCAGTGCACACACAGGCTTCTGCCGGCACAGACCCTGTGTAGATGCAGGCATTGGTATGACTACGTGCTGTGCAGCCACACTCAGCAACTGCCCCAGCGCCCTGGGCGGCACAAATTGCCCGCACCCAGAGGCGGGTTTCTGAACCATCAGGCTGCATGCAGCCCACTCCGTCCACCAGGCAGAGAGGACAGTCCTTCTCCTCTTGCCTTTCCTTTGCTGACCCTACCTGTCAAGAGCTCATCCTGGGAGTTTGGCCATCTCTGCCCCTGCCAGATGGGTGGAGTGAGTAGCTCGAGTCCTGCAGCTGCACCTGGCTCTTCCCTTGGCCATAGGGACCCCACACTGCTGTCTGTCCTACACCGCCCCACCCCCAAGTGGCTCCTGGCCAGACTGGATCTTGTTGGGCCTTGCACCTGCCAGTTGCCTTCCTGTGGTCGGAGCAGGTCCCTCAGCTGCTGGTGCCGGGCCAGGTAGCGACAGGGGTCCTCAGGGCAGCTGCCCCTCAGCTGCTCACCAAGGTCAACAGGGGGACTGGCTGTGAAAATCGCCTTCCTCGCTAGCAGCAGCAGGGACTGCCAGTCAGAGCACAGGCTGGGAGCTGGCTGGGCTTGTCTGTCTTCAGTTGCCTGTCACTGTCATGGTCAGTGCTGCCTCCAATAATGTGCCCAGCGCACAGCCTCCTGCACGTGCCCTCCAGTCATCCGTGGGCCCTTACAGCAGCCCAAGAGGGCAAGCCCAGTCACCGCCCTCTGCAGACACTGGGGCTCAGAGGAGGGAGCAGCCCGCCACACACAGGCTTGAACTCCATGAACAGAGCAAGCAGGGCTGCGGGCTCTGCTGGAGTGGGCACACGTGCTGCCCGGCGTATCGGGGAGTGACGTCCTCATGGCCCAGCACGTGCCTCGGGGACCTCTACCTGACTGGCTCCCAGCCTGCCAGCCTTCCTGCTGGGAACTTTCAGGAGATGGGCCCTAATTTGCTCCCTCAACCAGCCCAGCTGGAGATGGGACATGAGTCAGATACCTGAAATGGCTCTGACTGTTCTCCAGATGGAGTCTGGGAGGTCAGGGCTGACCCTGTAACTGCACCGTCTCCCTGGACCCACATGCGGCCGATGAGGTAGCTCTTGGCATGGTACCCACTTCACAGATGAGGAACCTGAGGCTTGCCTTAGACTGCAAGCATCATGGTGTTGTAGCTGGGCTTTGAAACCTGTTCTGTCTTACAGC
Organism: Mormoops blainvillei; assembly: GCA_004026545.1. Lineage (NCBI taxonomy): Eukaryota > Metazoa > Chordata > Mammalia > Chiroptera > Mormoopidae > Mormoops > Mormoops blainvillei. The sequence continues at coordinate 265,355 of PVJD01001397.1, read as the reverse complement.
AAAGCTCACTTCCTTGGGGCTTGGGGTGGGGGGTGTCCCGGGAGAAGACTGCAGGGGAGAGGTGTGTGCCTGGAGCCAGGTGGGTAAGGAGGGACCCTGTCCCAGCTGGGGGCTGGCTCTGTGGGCTGTGGCCTTCGAATCCTCTGGACTCTTCAGTGACTGCACACCAGCAGACACCACACCCAGTCATGTCCCCTGGGTCAGCCATTCAACCTTGAGCCTCCATAGCCCCCTTCTGGGCTGCAGGCCCAAGATTGTAAAGGAAAGGACTTCAGGGTTTTGAATTCTGGATCCCTTTTCTTATCCGAACCTTCCGAAAGAGTGGGAGCTGCTTTGCAGACTTGGTCTGGCTTGGGGCCACCTGCTCTTCCCACCGCACCCCAAGGCGGCCCTGGCGAGGCCCAGGAGCAGCTGCAGAGCCCTGAATGTGGTCTCTGTGAGGGACAAGGGCAGTCTTGATTTCCAAGGCAAAGAAAGAAGAGGGGAGGGAACTTGGCAGGTCTTCCTTCGCAGATCCCAGACCAGGGGCAGGAAGGAGACCAAGACTAAGGAGGGTGCAGTGTGAAATGAGTCATTGTGCCGTACCCCCAGGGCCCCAACCAGAGCCCCAACCAGAGCCCCATCCCCTGCTGACTGATGTTCCCTTTTAACAGGTGCATCTATCAGCTGTGATCAGCCCGCGTCCTAGAACCACAGAGCAGCCATATGACAGGGAGAGAACCCAGGGACCCTGCAGTCATCAGAGTGGGATGGGTGGGGACTGAGTTGAACTGAGGCAGGACAGGCAAGAGGGGGCCTGTCCTACCTCCCAGCTGGTCCAGAGCCCCACCCCTAGACCTGCTGCCTCAGGCCTCTGCCCAGCCCTCCTCCGTGAGGCTGGGCTGTGCCTACTGGCTCAGCAGGGCGCAGCAGCTGCTGATTCTCACCAGCCTCCTCTCCAGTGCGGCCTGCTGCCCCGCCTTCCCCACCTCCTGCACATGGGCACCTCCAGGGTACACAAGAGGCCAACCTGAGGTCCTCAGCTGCCGGTGCCATGCCCGTGCCCAGTCTGTCCTGGTCCTGTTTTAAGATTCTCTCTCAAGAGGGGCAATCTGGGCAGTGACCCTAGAGAGCCAGTTCTAGCCCCAACTCTTCCCTGTTGAATCTGTGGGCTTGGGCAGGGCCCATCCTCTCCTTGGGCCTCAGTCTCCCCATCTGGGACCAGATACACTCATAGCCTTTGCTCAGCCCCTGCATGAGGTTGGGGCCACACGCTGACCGGGAGGGCTGGGTGTCGAGGTCAGGATGACCACCAACAGTACCATGATGTAGATCCCTGTCCCACATGCATAACATATGCACCTGGTCTGTCTCAGTGCTCCATCCCCACCGTCTGGGGCCCTTTGATAGGGCCCCGACCAGAAACACTGGGGCCCAGAGAGGTGACGTGGCTACACCTGTGGGCTGTTAACCTGACTCTGCATCAGTGGGCCTGGCCTCAGTCCCAGGCCCTACACGAGCTGGCTATGTGTCCTCGGACAAGGTATACAGCTCTTCTGCACCAAGGTCTCCTCATTTTCCTGGGGAAATATTGATCTCCTAGACAAATCAGATCTTATGCCAATCCTCTTAGCATGGCTCTGAGAACATGGAGAGAGCTCCATAATGTGGGGAGGTGTCAATGCCACTGTTTTCTGATGACTTAGTTGAGCCTGGAAAGGGTTCTGACAATAGTTTTTGTCAGTGAGCAGCTCGAGTGGATGCCTGGGTTAGTGAGACACGCTCAGGGTCTAGGTAACAAGGTGGCAGGGAGCGGGAGGAAGCACATCCTGGCTGAGGTGGTGGTCATCAGAAGCCAGCTCTCCCCTCTCCTGCTCCAGTGCTCTGAGAGGCATAGCGCCCAGGTGTGGGTGTGTGCATCAATGTGTGCGCTCTCAACATGCACAAGCGAGGGTCTGCAGGGACTCATGACAAACCCAGCTTCCGTCTCAGCAGGCGAGCTTCTGGCCCACATCTGTCTCTGTCCAGGGGTGGATGGAGAATTGAGGATCCCAGGAGCCTCCCTGTTCCAAAGGCTGCACGACATAACGCCCACCGCCACTTCCTGCCATCTGTCCCATGTAATAGAAATAGAGCAGGCGACAAGCGGGTGCTCAGTGAGCCAGTCTGTGCTGTAGCACCGCCATGGATGGGGGCCAGGCAGCCCTCCATCTGAGCAGGCCCGCTCCTCCCAGCTGGCCCAGGTTCTGGCCCCAAGGCAGTTCTCTTGGGAGGAATGAGGTTGAGCCTGGAGACCTCGAGCCCTCTCCCTCTCAGAGGCCAGGCCCAGCACTTCCTGTCTCTCTAAACCTGAGCTGCACTTTCAAATGGACTGAGGGGCTTTATACAATATTACAAATAAAGCAGTGCAGGCCCCACTGACTCAAATAATGCAGCCCTCAGGCAAGCAGGGCATAGGGACCCCAGGTGATTCTAATGTGCGGCCAGTTGAGCAGAGCAGGCTGGATCTCCCTGCCGGACATCACGGGCCATGGGCCTGACCGTGCCCTGGAACTGGGTGGCCAGGCCCACACTGGGCATCGGAAGGATTAAGAATAGTGATAAGCACTCCTGCTGGGGGCTTTGTGTATGTCACCTCAGTTAACCTTTCCCACAGTCCTGTGAGGGCGTGTTATCATCCCCATTTACAGATGAGGAAACCGAGGCTCAGAGTGGTCAGGTACTTTGTCTAGGGTCACCCAGCCGGGAGGCGAGGGCCCAGAATTCAAGTCCCTGTCTGGCTGATCAAGACCTCTTTCCACTGCACTCAGCTGCCTGAAGCAACATCAACCTGCCTGAAACTCACCCCCACTGCCTGCTCCTTGTGTACCTGGTGGGTCCCGGTGACCCTTCCAAAGTCATTCATGCTGCTTGGCATCCATGCGTGTCTGTAGACATTTGGGAGAAGTTAGCCATGCCTTTCACATATGTGGTTTTTCACTCATATGGCATCGCCTCTGGGAAAGGAGCCTGGATACGCTAACTCAGGTGGCCAGGACCCCCGACCCTGACAGCAGCTGTGTGCCTGCAGGTGGCCTCTGCCAAGACTGCCCTGGGCTGTTCTCTGGGGGTTCTCAGAGCACAGCTGATGAGAACCATAGACTGAACTAGGAGCTCAAAGGTCTTGCCTTGGTTTGTCTGTAACAGCCAGTCCAGATGGGCCCCACAGGAGGAAGCCATGAACTGTGGGCGACTGACCTTTTCAGGGGCCTATGGGGATCAGGGAGCTGTGAGGTGAGATGTCTGGGTCCAGGTTTGTACTTTGTCTAAGATCATCTGGCCTCTCTCTGTGGTGTGGTGAAGGCTCCCAGGTGATGGCACTCCTGGTGGAGAGTCTGTATCACATTCCAGGAGAGCTGGATGGCATGAGGAGTTTTGTCTCCTACATCTCCTTGGTGATAAGTTTCATTTACTGAGGGATCACCTCAACCCCTCCAATGCTACTCACATCTACAGTGGATCCTAAATACCCCTCACACGAGAATCCCCAGCACCCATCCTGCTGCCTGCACTGGGCTCAGTCCCCTTTCTCCCTGGACCAGAGCAGCCTTCCAAGTTGGCCTCTTGCCTCACTGTCCCCCAACTTCCTTCACACTCCAGCAGGCCACCTTTCTGAAACGACCCTCCCCCATGCAAGCTGAGATGTGGGTGGGAGAGAGAAGCTGGGGGCAGGGTGAGCCCTGGCAAGAGGCACTATCCCAGACCATCCAACCGGTAGCTCTGAGAGCTGCCTAGGTCTGTGCTGGCCAACAGAAACATAGTGCGAGCCACGGGTGCCATTTAAAGTGTTCAGGTAGGTACATAAAAGGAATTTTTTTAAAGTGAAATTATTTTTCATGATACATTTTAATGAACCCAATGTAAATATTAATATTATCACTTCAGTGTACCATCCATAAAAAAAATTACTTATGAGCCACTTCACATTCTAGCAAGGATTTGAAACCCAGTGTATGTGCACACTGATGGCACATCTCAAGCTGCACTAGCTACGTGTCAAGTGCTTAGTCGCCAAGTGTCGCAAATGACCACCTTATGGGACAGAACCCAGTCAAGTAGAGTGGGTCTCTCGGCCCCCAAGCTTCCTAGCGGTTTGTTGTCTGGCTTCACCAATTTTGCCTTGTCTGCCTTATCTGTGCTGTTTTGTTGGGGTTTTTTGTTTTGGGGGGTTTTTTTTGGCTTTTTCTTAAAAATTAACTCACATTTTAAACTTTAACAAATGTATCTAAAAAGGAATCTTTAAATCATTACTATAAATGAAATGCTGGTAGGCGTTACCAGAGTAGGTGTTGACCAACTAAATGAATATGGAGTCTGAGGCTAGAAATAAACGATGACAATTTATTCAAGGGTCTTCTGGTTTGCAAACCAGAAACACAACTAGGCAATGCCCAGAGTTTCCTGAAGAAGAAAGAAAAGCTAAGAATTCTTAGAGAAAAAACAACATTCTTGAGGAGAATTTGTCCTGCATTTTTAGCTTTTGGATTGGTCTGGGAGATAATCTGTTAGATGGCTGGCAGTCAAGAGGATGTCAGGCTGTCTGGATAGGTGACCATCCTTTTCTGAGTCATTCAGTAGGTGATCAGAGGGTTATCTGTGTGTGTGTGTGTATGCGTGTGTGTGTGTGTGTGTGTGTGTGTGTGTGTGTGTATTTATAAAACCTCCAGGCATAACTGGAGAGGCCAAAAATTCAAGTTCCCTGGGTACTTGAGCAAGACTGGAGTCATTTCCTCGTGCCTCAGTCTCCTTGATTTTAATAATTTAGCTGCTTCACTAGAGTGACTCCATTCAATTCCTTCACTCTCTCCTCAAATGTAACCATAGCAATGCCACCAAAGCAAAACAATCATGGATGTTGCCTGCTAAGACCACCCTGTCTTTGTAAAAGAGGGAGGGTCATCGGGAGTTAGGGCACTGCTGCCATCTCCTGTACAAGGCAGAGGCAGCTCCCAGGTGCCCAATGGCACAACCCTGCCTCCTGGAGCCAGAGACCCCAGCCCAGCCCACCAGAGCACACCTGAAATGGAGCACATTGGGCTCACCCCTCCTTGACCTTGAGTGAGTGAGAACACACAGCACAGGACCTGGGGGAGCTTCGTAAGAGGGTGTGAGAAAGAACCTAGTACAGGGTTTGGGCTTCAGCCTGGTGATTTGGAGGAGGGTCTAAGTGACCTCAAAAGGTTGGTGTGAGCATGAAATAAGTCAGCCTCTCCCAACACCTAACTCAGTGCCTGGCACATAGTAGGTGCATCGCCGTGTGGCATCCTTTCAGTTCCTCTGGTCCTCACAGGCAGGGGACTTGGAAGGACACTGAGACCTGCCCCTGGCCTGCTTGGCCAGGCAGAAGCTGCAGAGCTCTGGGTTCTGGAGTGTTAGGGAAGTGCCTTGCCCACCTGCAGCCTCTGCCCTGAGGGAACCTTGTAGGCCTCAGAGGAAGCTCCATGTCCCCAGGGCCAGCCTAGGGCCATTTCTGGGACTGATACCACAATGCCCCCACTGCCAGATGTGCCACCGGAGACCTGAGGGCCCAGCTCTTCTGACTTCGTTGGCCTCTGTCACCCAACCCTGGCCATCCCCTGAGGCCCGTGGAAGATAGACAGCTCTGTCCCATTACACTGCACGAGAGGGAGGAGGCGAATTATGAAGAGTATCATGGTACTCGAACCCAGTCATTGATGGATGCTTATTGAGGGCTTCGTGTGTGTTGGTATTTTTAATACCCTTGTTTGTGTATGAGAGTACTTCTGAATTGAAACTTTATTGAGATCATTGTAGATCTACATGCAGTTGTAAGAAATAATACAGACAGATTCTGCATACTCTATCCCCAGCTCCCCTGATGGTAGCATCTTGCAAAACTGTAGCTCAAGGTCACAGTGAGATATGGACAGCGATGCAGTCCACTAATCTCATTCCTACCTCCCTAGTTTTACACGTGTTCGTTCATGTGGGTATGCTTAGTGTTGTGCAGCTTTATGTATGAGGGGGGACCCAAAAAACCCCGGAATTATCTTCTGGAGGCTGAGCCCTTGTAGTACAGGCTTCCCCCGCTAGAGGACTGTTCTAGGAGCCCATCTGTATCAGTGTACCAACAGGCATTGTTGTGAGAGGCTGCGCTCAGCATCAGTGAATGTTTTTTGAAGACTCTTTGAATGTGTTTGCCCTTCTCATGATGGGTGATTTACTAGTGCACCTGCCCACACCCTGCTGAGTGTTTAGCAGTTTGTGACCAAAAATGACGTGACCCCCACGCTGCACCTCCCCATTCACCTGATCTCACCCTGAGTGACTTTATTTTGTTTCCCTGGATGAAAAAAGTCCTCAAAGGAAACTATTTTGCTGATGTGGAAGAGGTGAAGCAAAAAATGGCAGAAGCCCTGAAAGGTGTCAAAATCGACGAATTCAAAAATGTCCCGGGCGGTGGGAAAAAACGTCCCGATAGGTATTTTGCATCAAACGGAGAGTACTTTGAAGGCGACTGAAGTTTAAACATGTAAGAATAAATACACAATTTTTTACAAATAAATCCTGGGTATTTTTGGGTCCCCCCTTGTACATGTGCAGTTTTGCGTTTCTACCACCACAGCCCCCGCCTGGCGCAGTGCAGCGCAGGCATCTGAAACGCAACCCTCCTATGGCCACGCCTCCCTCCCTCACCTCTACCCCCATCATTAAGCCCTGGCCTACTAATCTGTTCCATTTCTAGAATTTTGTCATTTTGAAATGCTATACAAATAATGTGTAAATAGAATTGTACAGTATGTGACCTTTTGAAAGTGGTTTCTTTCATTCAGGGTAATTTCTTGGAGATTCTTCCAGTTTACTGTGTGTATCAATAGTGTGTTCCTGTTGATCACTGCGTAGATTCCATGGTGTGGATGTGCCAGTTTGTTTAACCAGCCACCCATAAAAGGACATCTCAGACATTTCCAGTTTGGGGCTATTACCAGTAAAGCTGCTGTGAACGTTCGTGTACAGGCTTTCGTTGGTTGGGATAAATGCTCGAGGGGACAATTGCTGGGTTAAATGGCAGTTGCATATTTGTTTTTTTAAGAAGCCACCAACCGCTTTCCAGAATGACCAAAAAACTTTACATCCCGATCAGCAATGCCGGAGTAAGGCAGTTTCTCTGCATGATTGCTAGCATTTGGTATTGTCACTATTTTTTATTTTAGTCATTCCAAGAGACATGAGTGACATCTCATAATAGTTTTCATTTGCATGTCCCCCCGATGGCCGACGATGTTGAACATCTTTTCAGGTGCTTCCCGGCCACCTGTATGTCCTCCTCGGGGAAGCGCCTGTGTGCGTCTCTGCCATCATCCGATCCTCTCTTCTTTCACTGTTGGGTTTTGGAAGTGAGAACCTCCTGGTTGCTGTGCACTTGATGGGAAAGAGCAATTCGCACAACGGACTAGGGTCAGCCCTGGGGCTGACATGAGCAGGGGGAAGAGGGAAACAGACAGAAAATTCACCAGAAAAACTAATACATAGGATAAATTCAAAACCCATACACGCTGTCAGGCACGGCAAGGGTTGAGATGAAGTCTGCCTGAAGGATGGCAACCGGGGGGCGGGGGACCCAGCACCTGACCTAAAGGAGACCTGAAAGGGAGAAGGGGTCGAACCTGATAGTCCGGGGGCTAAAGTGTGCAGGTGTGGGGGGAAGAGGGCAGGTGGGTGACAGCAGGCTGCATTGGGCGTGTGAAGACTGAGGTGGTGGCAGGCAGATGAGATGAGGCTGACCAGGGTCAGGCAGGGCTTGACAGGAGGCGGGGGTTGCATGCGGGTTCTAAGCAGGGGTGAGAGTGGGTCTGATTTGTGTTGAGGTGTCCTGACTGACCCGGCTGTCCTAGATTCTGTTATTTCTCAGCACACAGGCCCTGCAGGGTGAGGGGGCGATGTGTCATCTCATAGGGCCCCCTCCCTTTGGTGCCCCAGAACCTCCCAATTTGGGGGAGGGAACTGGAGTGGCTATTTACAGTTCCTGACAGCCCAGTCAGACCCTCTCCCAGACAGACATGTGTCAAATATTCATGAGGGTGAGAAGTGGTCACTCCTCCCCTTTCTGTCCTCCCCAAGGTCTGATGGGCCTTGTTCACAGGACTCAACCCCTCCTGGCAGTTGTGTGGCCCTTCCCTAGCTCAGCCACCATGGGGTCCTCATTCCTTACTGTAAGGACCCCCCTACCCACTTCACAGAGGGTGGTTCGCAGGGGTCCTGGCCCTCAGCCAGGTGGAGAACCCAGCCCAGGACTCCTGTCATCCCCCCACCCGGCCCTGTACTCTGTACCACACAGACACTCTCTCATGACTGGGGGCTATGGAACCCCTCCTCAGCTTCCGAGGTTTCTCCAGGGCCTGGCCCCAGGAGAGCCAAGCAGTGCAGCCCATGACCAAGACGGCCTGGCCTGCGGAAGCAGGAGACTGTGAGCACAGTGTGGCCCTGAAATGAAAGTCTTCACTGGGACTATTTCCTCATTTTTAAAGGGGGGTGGCATTGCTGACACCTAGGGTTGTCATGACGATGAGATGACACTGAGACCCATAATAAAACACAGGAAGGGAGCTCTTGGCCTTGCCCTGGGGGGCTCCAGCCTTTCCGAGAGAATAGAACCGTGGGCTACTGGCTGGGTCTTCCATCAGCTCAGGCCTGGGTTGCAGAATGGAATCCCCTTGACCAGCTGCGGGTCCCACCAAGGCACCCCTACCAGGCAGCTCCAGCACTGTCCTGAGATAAACAGGTCCTGCCCAGGGTTCTGAGGCCCCCTCTGACATTCTCCACTAACCTAGGTGCAGAGCCCACAGCAAAGAATCACGCAATGATGAAGCACCAGCTGCCTGTCTCCTCCTGCCCCCCTTCCCCGGGACCAAAATAAAGACTTTATTCATCGAAGCCATTTCTCTCCTGAATAAGATTATTAATAATGGAGAAGGTGCCTCTCTGACAACCAGGAAGGATTGATGTGTATGTGTGAGCATGGGTGCATGTGTGTATATGGGAGTGTGTGTTTGTGTGTAGGTGTGTGTAGGGGCCTCCCTCAGCATCCCTGGCGTCCTGGGACCCTGTCAGCCCCTGCCTGCTCCTCCTGCTGTGCCATCGGGATGGTGAGATCCCTGCAGCTTTGGGCAGCACTTCCCCGGCCTCCCAGCCAGGGCCAGCCTGGGAGGAGGGGAGGAATGCGAGGGTGTGACCAAGGGAAGTGTGTGCTGGGAGGTGGCTCAGGGGGGCGTGATGACTATGAGAAGGGGACCTGGCAGCTGGCACCAGCCTTGGAAATGCTCCAAAAGCCAGGATGGGGATTGGAAATTGCCCTGAGTAGGTGGCCATTTATCCAAAAACTGATCAGGAGGCCCAATTCCCCCCTCACAAATATGTTCAGGTCTCATGGGGTTCTCCCACCTAACATGCCTCTGCAGGACGAACAGACAGGCTTCCCCTCACCCTTCTGGGCATTCACGAGTTCCACAATTTGGAAGTTTACGGGGAGTCCTCATTCCTCATGTTTAGGAAAGCCCCCACCGAGGGCATGACGAGAGGGTCTAAGAGTCAGGCAACTCGCTTTCCTGCTTCCCTTGCAGCCAGGGACTGGGCTGGGACAATGGGCTCCTCTACTTCTTTTCTTTTCTTTTCTTTTCTTTTCTTTTCTTTTCTTTTCTTTTCTTTTCTTTTTTTTAACATACTTTTCATTTATTTTTAGAGAGAGGGGAAGGGGAGGAGAAAGAAAGGGAGAAAAACATCGATTTATGAGGGAAACCCCAATTGGTTTCCTCTCGCACACCCCCAACCAAGGACCTGACCCACAACCCAGGCATGTGCCCTGACTGGGAATCGAACCAGCGACCTTTGGTTTGCAGGATGAGCGACACCAGACAGGGCCAGACTCCTCTACTCTTGACCTTGAATCTCAAGCTAGTGACTCAACTGAGATGGCCCCAGCTGCAGCCTCCATGTGCCAGGGACAACGGGGCCATGGGGCCAGTGGGGTCCCAGGCCCAGGGTCCCTGGGGTGGCAGTGCCAGGAGCAGGGCCAGTGTTACCCAGCAGCAGCAGAGATGTTCACAGGCCCTTCTATGGGGCGACCGTGGCTGAGGGCTGGCTGTCCAGCTGCCCGCTCTTTGCTCTGGTCTGTCGGCCTGGCTGCTTGTCCTCCCTGGGGAGGCTGGGACTACGTTTGGGGTTCCGCCTCGGCAGCAGCCACCTAATTGCATGGCTATCTGTTATTTGCTTTGGACAGCCAAAAGTTTTTCAGAGCTATGCAAACATAGCACGCTGACCCTAGAAGGACATCACCAGCCAGCCCACTGGCCATCATCCTGGTCACCAACCCACCCACACAGGGGTGCTGCTGCCTCTCACGACTGGCAGTTAGACCACGTCATCAATAGAATGAGCCTGGGGGCTGCCCTTGTCAGTGACCTAGTTGACCAGGCCACACCCATGGCAGAGCCGTCCCCAGCAGGGGAGCAGGGCACAAGGCCACAAGTAAGACTGGGCAGATACCCAAAGGGGCCACCATGTCTGCTGGCCACACACGATCTTCCTTGAGCCTTCCCTCAAGGGCCCACCCTGCTGCCAGTGTGGACTGTAAGGATGCTTTGGGAGCCAGGATGGGGGAGCTCAAAATATTGTTGCAGAAAAACAAATCTCTCTGTGCTGGGGCCACTGCCCTGGTTACCCTTCCCCATCCACACCATTGATGTTCATGTCCAGCATCTGTGACTCACCCCCTGTGACCTTTCTCCCAGATTCCTCCAGTTTGTTGTTCGAGCTGTTAATTCAGGCCGTTGCACAAACCAGGGCAGTGGTTTCCATCAGAGTGCCCCTTCAGTGAGGCAGGGGGCCGCTCGTGCAGCCCCGCCTCACCTCAGGCAGAAGATGGAGGGCGCAGGAGTGAAGTGAGGAAGCCCCGTTTTGCTCTGTGACCCTGTGTGGGTCCACTGCTCTCTCTTCAGTCAAGGGAGGGGTTGTGATGTCTAAGGGACCAACCAGTTCTGACAACCCGGCTTCTGCCAGGCCAGGAGTCTGATAAGCGAGTCTGGACCTCACCTCCCTCCTTGCAGGGGTCCCACCATATGCCAGATCAGGGTGCAGAGTGGGGAGCCCATGGGCCCTTCCCTCAGCCGGCAGTTCCACTGCATTGTCCCAGCCGCCGTGGGACTGTGGACACAGGGCAGACCCAATCCCCTCAGCCAAGATACCGGGAAACTTCACGGGAGACGTGACTTGTGGCTCACTGGGCCATGAAAGGAAGGCTTTCCACAGCCGGGCGAAGGGCATGGGCGTGTGGGAGAGAGTGGTGGGTTCACAGGCCAGTTGGTACGGCTGGGGGAGGGTATGTGAGGGGGGTGCGGGTGGCCTTGATCGTCACTGTCTGCCCACCCCGGCCTCGCGCAATGGGGCTGCCTTCCTAGTGGGCTCAGCCTGCGCCTGCGGGGCGCCCTTGCTACGCAGGCCAAGGGCTCTTGCAGGGAGAGTCGGGCTGGTGAGGCACTGGGCAAGAGACGGCCAGTGCAAGGGGGGACAGGGCCCTGGAACTCTCCGGCTGGGACTAGGGCTCCCAGCATGCCCCCCGGAAGACAAGACCCTGGGTGGAGTTAAACACGGCCTTGCTCAGGAAGCTGGGGAGACTGGTGGCAATCTGGAGGTCCCCTTTGTGAACAAGGACTCAGGGCCTCTCTGCCTGTTCCTGCTGCAGGAGGCGATGAAGGTGTCGGATGGCAGCCTCCTGGGGGACCCCGGGCACACGCCACTAAGCAAGAAGCAGGGTGTCAAGTGGCAGAGGCCAAGGCTCACCCGCCAGGCCCTGATGCGGTGCTGCCTAGTCAAGTGGATCCTATCCAGCACTGCTCCGCAGGGCTCAGGTAGGGGCTGGGGCAGGGCTGGGGGCCCTGTTCCGAACTCTGTCCTATCTGGGGGCTCAGAGACCACCCTGGCCCCAACCCAGGCCACCCCCCTCTGCCTCTAGTAGATGATGTGTTTTCATTCATCCATGCAGGGCACTGAGCTCAAAGCAGGATGCACGCAGGGCAGAGACAGGGTTGGGAGGCACCAGGCTGGAGGTCCGCTTGGGTAGCTGGGGGGCGGAGGGTGAAGCCCAGCTTCAGAGGCTGATAGGCCGGGTTCATAGCACCCACCTCACCTGCTAGGTAGCTTGGGGCTGGAACTCATCCTTCCTAAGTCCTCTGTAAAAGGGGCTGGTGCCCACCCGCAGGGCACATGTGAAGATGGGCAACAATGTGTGCAGGGGCCTGGGGAGAGGGAGGCTCCGCCCAGTGCACGCAGGGCTGGCACTGGTTCTTTGCTCGGCCTGCATTCTGGGTGTTTGTCAGGTACAGATAGAAGTGGCTGCCCTGAGCTGGCAGTTGGCGATATTTGGCGTTTGCTGCATGTGACACAGCAGAAGGTACAGAGGCGACCTTGTGCAGCCCCTATATTCTCACACATGCACATACCGTGCACTCACCACACATGTGCACCCCTGTTCCCCATGCATATGTGGGTACACACGTGCACATACACATATCATACACAGATGTCCCTGCCACATGCAGGCGCGCACACACACACAGGCATGCATGAGACTCTGCCTCTCTGACTTTAAGGAAAAGGCGCAGACGTGGTTCTGGTGGCTGTCTTGGTTGTTGTCTCAGATACTCTTTCTGTGACTTCTAGGAGGCGTCAGTCCCCTTGGCTGAAGATGGGCACAGTCATGTCCCCAGTGCCCCAGGCATGATGGGGTAGGAGTGAGGAGGGGACAGGACACAGAGGCTGGTAGCCAACCCCAGCCTGTGCACGCAGGGTTTCCAGCCAGTCCCCTGTCCTTTATCCGAGAACCTACTTCGGGGAGTTGCCGGCACAACTCCAGCCCCACCCCCACCTCACCTGGAGACCCTGCCTGTCTGCGCTACTCTGTTGCTCTTGCCTGACATTTGTTCTTGGCCTTCCCCACAATGGCCTCCCACAAGAGCTCTAATGCACATGAACATATGTGGGGTCTATGTGCGCTCCCCAACTTCTCAGGAAAGGGGAATAGATTTTGCTTGTGGCTGGAAAATGAAGTCATTACAAGTTTATGCGAACAGCTCAACTGGAAAGCTCCCACACGATGCTGATCATTCCACAGCAGGATTAAAAGAGTTCAGTCCGCATGGAGAGCAGAGCGGAGCCACAGCACCCTGACCAGCCTGGCTCCCTGACTGACAGTTTTATTCCCCACCGATGGCCCAGGGTTTCCTTGGTGGCAGCGCAAGCTCCTCCTTTTCCTCCCAGAGACCTTGCAGCCCCTTGGCCTGGCCTCGGTGTCTCTCTGCCTCTCCCTTCCTGATTCCCTCCATCCAGCACCACACCCCACCCCGTCCCAGGCCTTTCTCCTGCAGGGTCCTGTCTCCAGTTTCCAGATTTCAGGCCAGGGCTGGGTGTGCTGTGCCGCCCCTTCACCGGGGCTTTCAGCACACCTCAGTGGGTAGATACGGAAGCTGGGGGCAGACGTGCTGAGTTCAAGGTCACAGTGAGGGTGGGCCAAGGGAACCATACCCACATGCCCCACCTTCAGCCCAGGGTGGGCTCCTAGAGGGCAGGGCCTTTCACATTCAGCTTCTACTGAGCTATCTGGATGCATCTGCTGCGCAACTTGTCACAGCCACGCAGCTGAGGGGACCAAAGGTTGGGGGAAGGCCCAAGACACCATCAAGGGCTCTGGCCTGGCCCCTGGGTGGATGTGTTTGCAGGCAGCATGCCAGGCACCCAGAGGATATGTGAAGCACAGGAAAATGATGTCCTATTTAGCTGTGGGAGGCAGGTAGTGAAGATCACTGTTTCACTAAAACTTTGGAGCTCAGGGAGATCACCTGACTCAGCAGGTTGCACGGAGTTAGGGGCAGAGCAGGGGTTCTGACCTGGAACTTCTGCCATGTGTTCCAGGCAAGGTGCCCAGCCTGACATGTGTCCCCCATGTCTTTGCTCTCAAGAGCTGAGGGAAGGGGGAGTTTCAGGGGTCTGTGCGGCCAGCACATGCTCATGGACTGAGCAGCCGACACTCCACTTGCCTCCTCCATCCAACATGTCCTGTGTGTGTCCCACAAGGACAGCACTGCTGGTCACATGGAGGGTTGTATACGCACCTGAAATGCTAGACTGTGAGCAGATGGGGTGCCCCTGCCCCTCCAGGAGCTTCCTGGGGCTGTAGGCACAGGGAACAATGGGTGCCATTCAGCGTAGTTTCGTCACACCCAGCCTCGTGGCCTGGGCAACGGTTGCCCATGGAAAGTGACAGGATACTGAGACACTGTGTCCTTGTTGTCAGGGGTTTTTCCATTCATGGGAGCACGCCGGAGAGGCAGGTGTCTGGGACAGCCAGAGCAGAAGGCCGGTCCCAGGCCCAGGAAGCCGCACTGTGTCGCTGAGCTCGGGCCACCCTAGCCAAGAGTGGGTGGGACTCACGGGCCAGAGTCCTGTGGGCAGGGCCCACCAGCTGCCACTGTGCCCTGGTGTCACTCTTGGGCAGTGAAGACCCCAACAAAGAGTTGGGAGCTGGTCAGCAGCAGTGGCCTCTAGAACAATTATACCCAGGAAAGGGGGAGTACGGGGCAGGCAGAGTGTCCCCATCCTACCCAGGAGGAGTGCCCATCCTCGGCCAAGAAGTAAGACCCCCCCACAACACGGGGGGTTGCAGCTCAGTGGCTTGGAGGCATTTTGCCCCTGGGGAGCATTCTTCTTTGGGATCCCAAACCTCTAGTCTGGAGTCAACAGTGCTGGAAATGAAAAACAGAGGTACTGTGACTGGGTGGCCGGGGAATGGTGCAAGGGCCACCACCACCACGTCTCTTGCTCCTTGGACCCATGTTTCTGGCCGGGGGAGGAGCAGCACCAGCCTCTGACAGGGCAGGGCCTGAATCTCACGATGGTGAGGGGACCAGCCAGCAGGAGGCTCTCCCGCTGCTCTGTAAGGCCTCTGGGCACCAGGACGGGGTGAAGCCAGGGGTCTTATAAGCACTGGCCTTTGGCCACACTTCCTTGTTGTAAAATGAGTCCTTTGGTGAGTAACAGTGGTGTGCGGGACACTACGATGGCTGGTGGTGTTGGTAGAAGCAGGATGGGTAGGAAGGGAGGCCCACATGCAGAATAAGTACCCAATCCAGAGAGACACGGCCTGGAGGGAAGAGATACACTGTAGCTCACCTGCCACCTGCTGGCCAGCCAGGCACCCGACAAGAGCTGCGGGCGGATAGCCCAGTGTGGGCAAGTCCTTTTATGGAACCCAAGGAGCTTCAGTTCACCGCAGCCAGGAATACAGGCTGGCTGAGGGGCAGAACAGGCCGTCCACCTGACACAGAGCCTCCTCAGGCCTCAGGGACCTTTGGAGAGCAGTACAGAAAGACTGACGTCTTCACACCGCCTGGTTGCCACTCCCGCACATTGTTTCCTCCACTCCTCCGACCCTTGAACGAGTGGTGGGCAGCTGCCCAGGACAATGTAATCTGTATACCAAGCCATCTCTTCCGTCAGGCTACAGGGACCAGGGGACATGCTCAACATTCTGCCCACCAGGACAATGTCTCTTCATGTCCCTCCCTGAGTGGGCTCCCCTGTCAACTTAGAATTGGTGCCAACATTTCTAGCAGCTCTGTAAATGACATGCCAATGCTTTTCCTTAAATGGTCTTAGGGGCTCCCTGGGGGCCCTCAGGTGTGTGTTGAAGGGCATGTGGCACTGCGGCTACCACCATGGGGTGGGATGGGGGACCAAGCCCTTACAGTTACATCTGAGCCTTCCAGATGCCCCAACCCTAAGCCCACACAGGGCACCTGTGCGTGATACAGAGTGCCTTTAGCGCTGAGGGAGAGGTCGATACATGTTTCTGGTGGGCATCCCTGGTTTCATGGGAGCCCAGTAAGGAACCACTCATTGTATGTCAAAAGAAGAGCAGATCTTTGCCAAAGAAAACCCAGCTTTGCTTAAAACGTGAGGAGGCCATAGAATGATGTATTGGGGCCCACCAAAGGCTCTACAGGGCATCCTATCTAGCCCTAGACATATGGTGTGCCATTGAAATGCCCTTGGTCATCAGGTTCCAGGGGCAGAGCAGCTAGTACAGGGTCTTACCTGCCACAAGCCTTTGCTGGCACTCAGGGAACCGCCGGGAGCGCTCGCTTAACTGTGGTGCATAACAAAGCCCATCAGCCCTGGCTGGTGTGGCTCGGTGGATTGAGTGCTGGCCTGCAAACCAAAGGGTCTCCGGTTCGATCCTCCAGTCGGGGCACATGTCTGGTTTGCAGGCCAGGTCCCCGATGGAGGTGCCTGTGAGAGGCAACCACACTTTGAAGTTTCTCTCCCACTCTTTCTCCCTCCCTTACCCTCTCTAAAAATAAATACAATCTTTAAAAAAATTAAAAAAAAGAAAGTCCATCAAACACTGCACATACTTACATATAAAAGAAACCCGAATAAAAGCGATTCGATTTAGACAGAGGCATGTGCCTCCTCTCTGAGCAACCTGGGCTAGGCGGCGGCTAGCAGCAGTTTAGCAGCTTCCGGATATCAGAGTCAAGGTCTTCGGGGCTTTTGCCCTTCCCCTCATAGCTGCAAGGTCATTGCTTTGGCTCCGGCTGCATGGCTTTGTTCCAGGTAAGAGGAAGGAGAAATCCAGTGAAAGGAGGAAGTGGTGGTACCTTCAGCAGGAAAGCAACATTTACAGATGTCTCTGGAGGATTCATTCTGCATTGCATTGGCCAGAACTGAGCCGCCCTGACTGCAAGGAAGGAGGGGCAATGGCAGTTTTTTAAGATGGACACACTCCACCCTCCACCAGAATCTGACTTGTGTAGTTGAAAAAGCAGAGGAGAATGAATACTGTTGGCATTCCCTGCCAGACATGCCTGATGGCTGAGCCATGATGACTGAAATCACCTGTGCCCAGAAGGACCTTAGCGAACTGCCTGCACACACTACGTGCTCAATAAATGTGGGGGCAAGCGGGTGGTCAGCAGTTTCTGCTCCAGTCACACATTTGATTTTCCTGCACCTTCCTCATCAGAAGGACCTCTTCCTGTCTCCCCGTTTTCCATTCTGTAGATGCCCCAGCAGGGCTGGGAGATGGGGTCAGTGAGGAAAGGATCCCACCCAGTGCCCAGGTCCCTGGCCTCTGAGCCTCCCAAGCAGGGGCTGGACTGGAACAGGGCTGCTCCATTTCTGGCTGCAGAGAAACCCTGGGACCTGGATGAGGCCCCTTTGCAGTGAGATCACACCTTCAGCCCCAGATCACACCAGTGGTCCCTCCTCATCGGTGTTGGGAGCTCTGGTGCAAGGCCCACCCCGCTCTCAGCCTAGGAAGCTGCAGGAGCCCTTCTGCCTCCAGGAGAGTGCGCTTGGGGTCGCGAGGAGCCAGAGCCAGAGCCAGGCACGAGGGGAAGGGGCGTGACCAGCCCTGGGTGGGAGCAGCCATGCTGGAGGAAGCTGACCCCTGGAGGAGGGTCTGAGAAAGGCCAAGAGAGCAGGAAGGGTGGACAGGCCAGAGCTGTCGAGGGACAGGCTGAGACCCATAGGAGAGAGGCTTGAGACTGAGAGACAGAGAGGCAGACCAGAATAGGGAGGGAGAGAGAGTTCTAGAAAAAAAGTCTGAGTGTCCAGTTGGGGAGAGGCAGGCAGAGGAGGGACAGAGCAGGTGGCAGAGGGAGAGAAAGGGCAGGAGAGGGGCCCTGGGTCAGGGCCAGGCCCAGGGATGGCAGGGTGCAGAGAGGCCCCTGGCCCAGCCTGGGGGGCTGCATCGAGGCTGCGGGAATGCCAGCGTGGCTGCCAGAAACTCCTGGGTGGCAACCTCAGCTGCTTCTTCCGCTTCATCTCCGGGAACCTGGCTCGAGGTGAGCACTGCTCAGCAGGGGCAGGGGAGGAGGGTGCAGGAAGGGGCAGGTTGGGGGTCTGACCACCCGCACCCCCCTTGAACAGGGCAGGATGACTGGGGGCAGAGGCCCTGACTGCAGCCTTGGAACCCTGCCCTGGGACCCGTGGGCCGTCAGTGCCAAGCCAGGCCTCCCCCACTCGTGGGCTGGGGAGGAAAAGGAGGTGGGGGGCATTCCTTCTCCACAGACTCAGGCCTGTCCAGGCGGGCCGGGAGCCAGTGGCAACTTGTGGCGCAGACCCCATTGCCCGCTCCTCTCCCCTCCTCCCTCCCTCTCTGGGACCCCCTCTCCCCGAGACCACCAAAGATAGATGTGACAAATGAGCAAATATGTTGAAAGATCCGGTAGAAAGTGTTCGGTCGGTGATAGCCATCTTTCCAAATCTATAAAAGCCAGCCATCCTAGGATTTGCTGTCAGGGATACCTGGGGCTCCCACGGACACTGCGCTCTCAGGCTCGGGCCTGGGCGAAGCCCACTGTGGGGGGGACTCCACGGCAGGCCAGGTCCCATTCCACCAGGCCTCCTCTGCCCCTCGAGTTGTAGGTGCCCGTGGGCTGAGCAGGACCAGACTGGGGTGAGGCCATGCGGCCCAGAAGGCAGGCGAGGAGACAGGGACTCCCGCCTGTGGGGATCCTTTGTTTTCTTGGCAGGACGCCTGGAGGGGCGGCGTCAGGGGGCTTGTGTCGGCAGGGAGAGGCCTCGGCAGCTTCTGGGCGCTTTTGTTCTCCTGTTACTGGAGGGATTCAAAGGGAAGGAGGCTAAAGAGACCACGTGATTCCCTAAAGCAGTATCAAAATAAACCCCTAACAGAAAGATGAGTCAGTGCAGACGCGTGACATGTTGGCTTTTTAGTCAAAGCTAAAAGCCGATTATGCAGCCCAAAGATGTTAATAGCCGCTGAGGGAGCAAGTGCCAACGCGCTGAGCATGGCTGGGCCGGCTCCTGCTAGCAGTGGGCCTCGCCCCCCATCTTGCTCTCCGCCCTGTCCTACCCTGAGCCTAGCCCAGGGCCTGGTGCCCTGAATTCTTGTCAGCCATTTTAATATGAACGAATAACATTTTAAGAAGGATAAAAACATAAAATTAAGTATATCATCAATCATTTCAAAATCTGTGGAATAATAATGGTTGAAAATACTCAAAAGTGATAACAAATCTCCAGGAGTAAGAAGACAAGGTTCCGGCAGAATGCAGGTTGGCTGAGGGAGATCCTACGGAGGTGTGTGTCTGAAGGGGTGCGGCTACAGGGGCCTCTGTGAGGGCACTGGGGCTGCGGGGCACAGGAGCCCAGGGTCGCCTGGGAGGGGACGACCACAGAATGGTTGTTGCAGTCTGAGTAAGCGGGAGTCTTTCCTCTGGTAGTTTCACACTCAGTTCTTGAACAGCTTTTCTTGCCAGACATCCTGCAGACTTGGGGTGCTTTCTCTCGCCCCTGTGCGTGTCACTCTGCCTCCGTCTGCCTCGAAAGGGATGGGTGATACTGTAGGTCCCCCACCCAACAAAAACATGGATGCCGGATCTTCCTGGTCCACCTCTGTGGGGCACTGGCCACGGAATGGCAGTGTGGTGGGTGGGGAGGAGCCACCGGGGAGCAGGCAGCCAGCCAGGTGGGACGCGCTGGGTGTGAACAGGAGACTCTGCTGAGAACATGTGGGCGGCTGCTAAAAATACAATTGAGGTAGGAACCTGCCGGAGGAAGATTGGTTCTTTGTCACCTGCGACCCTTTGGGACCATCCTGGGGAGCTGCTGCTGCTGCGCTGTGGATGGAGTTCGCGCAGGTCCTGTGGTCATCTCTCAGGCCAGCGAGAGCTCAAGGACTCCTTTCTGGTCCAACATCGGGGCTCCCACTGCTCATTCACTTGGGGATCCCCGTCCCCGTGACTGTCCAGGCTCAGGGGTGGAGACAGAAGGCAGGGTGTGGGCAGGGTCCTGGGTGTCCCCACTCCTGCCTCACTCAACTTCCCCCTCAGTGCCAGGACCAGGCCAGGGTCACCTCCTATTGGTGCACATGGTGCCCCAGGCCTCGTCCCCCCGCGTGAAGACGCCCCTGTGCAGTATGTTGTTCTTGGAGGAAGATGGAGCTTCGAAGGTGAACTCCCCAGCTTTCTTCCACAGGATTTGGGGAAGCCATGCAGAAACACACTTCTGCCTCCGTGACCACACTGCGAGGTGCCCAGGTCCCTCCCCTCAACCCAGTGGCCATTACCCTGACATCCTCCAGGTGTGGGTCAGGCCCACCTGGCCCTGCATCCCCTAAACTCCAGGGACCCGGGCCCAGATTCCCACAGGCTTCCAAGAAGCCCCTCATCTGGGTGGGTGAGGGGAGGAGGTAAAACTCCCCAGCACACAAAGCCAGCCCTTCCAAAGACATGCCCTTCCTCCACCTTGCCAAGCTTCCTCTTCTCATTCCCTTGCAGGGAGGAGGCACAAAGCCTGTTTCCCAGTCCCTCCATGTGCACCCTGCATAGCTGATCTTAGCCATTGGATCTCTGCCGAACTCAACAGGAACAGTCACATTTAACACTTGGAGTCCACATCAAGACGGGGGAGAACCTGTTGCCTGGGCCATGCATCCGACTCTGCCCAGGCCCGGGGCTCCCAGGGATGAGGCAGGCGCAGGGCAGAGGCAGGGAGGGGCCAGGAGCAAGGATATGGGGTTTGGGCTTCAGAATGAGGCGGTAGAGACCCAAGGTTACAGACAAAGCTGGGCACAGCTGGCCGGAACTGTCAAAGGCTCATTTTCGATGTTGAAAAGATCACTGTCCTACAAATAGATAGTGAGTGTGTGTCAAAGTTCTGTTGAAGTCCTTAATAAGGGAAACAAAGGAATGGCAATGCTGATTCAAAAAAGACACAAGGGGAGCTGTACAGAGGGTGAAATTGAAAGGAACCCAAAGATAGGAGTATTCAGTTAGAAATGAAGCTTAGAAAGATCCAGAGCAGAGAAACCACCATCCATAGGGTTATGGTCTCTGCTAGAGAGACAAGGAAATCACTGCATTTTAATAGCTTTGCGGGTCTGTGAAATGTCTGGGCCCCCATCAACGGCACAGCTTAGTTCTGCCCCTCCGGAGAGTCAGCTGTCCCGGGCAGGTGTTAGTCAATGCCCCAGCAGGATCCGAAAGATCACACGGTGCCCTTTGGGCTTTGTCTCCGCAATTGATGTATATATTTTATCCTCACCCGGAGACATTTTTTCATTGCTTTTTAGAGAGAAAGGAAGTTAGAGAGAGAAACATCGATTGGTTGTCTACAACCATGTATGTCCATACATAACCGGACCGGAGCTCGAGTCTGCAACCTAAGCCTGTGCCCCGACCGGGAATTGAACCCACAACCTTTTGGTTACAGGATGATGTTCCAACCAACTGTGCCACATCAACCAAGGCTGTTTCCATAATTTGAAAATAATTTTATTTATTTTTTTAAAGATTTTATTTATTTATTTTTAGAGAGAGGGGAAGGAAGGGGGAAAGAGAGGGAGAGAAACATTGGTCAGGTTGCCTCTCGCATACCCTGACAGGGGGGTGAACCAGCAACATTTCAGCTCACAGGCTGGCACTCAAGCCATGGAACCACATCAGCCAGAGCTAAAAACAATTTTAAAGAGTCTCATCTTTGCTACTCATAGCTGTTAAAAGGTAAACTGAAGCACATTAAACTGTGCAGAGTTTATCTGAGCAACCATCAATTTGAATTAGGCAGCGCCAAATCAAAGGTTGTTAGGATTTGTTCTAGCGATGGGAGCCAGGGAAGAGGTTTTTGTGGGGAAGATGTGGAAGCAAAGCAAGGAAACTATTTGTTTAGCTGTAGCTTGAACTGTTGTGTCATTTGGGAAAGCCTTGTTGGCTGTTCGTGATTGGCTGTTCGTAAGTGTTATTTTCTCAGACTTGAGTGCATTGACCCGGGCTCGGGTTTTGGTTTGCTTGCGCAGGCTACCATGGTATTAGAGCCGCCTCAGTTCATGGGCCGCTTGTTTAAAGAGCTTAATAGAGCTCTGCATGAAGCAAATTTCTTCTGACCTCTCTGAGATTCAGTTTTCTCATCTGTAAAGCGGTCATAAGAATAATGAGGTCATTAAGAAGGTGGTTGCCAGATGCACGTGAAAATCTCTGCCTTCCCACCTTCGTGCACTCCTGAGTCAGCTTACTTTGTATTGGTGTGTGACTTTGGGCAAGTTACTTGGTCTCTCTGAGCCTGTTTCCTCACTCATTAAAGGGACATTATGGAGGGTGGTTGGAGGATTCTACCAGAGTCCTGGAAAACTAGGGCAGTGTTTCCCCTTGAAGTTTCAGTGGCAGAGCTGGTGGTAGTGGGGAGTTATTGCGGCTCTGAGCTAGCGCTTCCTCCATTCTTTCCCTTATCTGTGAAATTAGAGCTGGAGAAGGCAGTTTCCCAGGCCCAGCATCAGCTCTGGATTCTGTGATTTCTCGCCTCCCCACCCTTAATGGGTCACGGGAGCCTGGGAACGTGGTGGTATTTGTGGCCCCTAGACCCTGGGACGGGGCCTGCCTTTTGAGCCTCTGGCCATTCCTGTCTCTCCTTGGCTTCTCCTTAGATGCTCTGTCCAAATCCTGGGAGACTGCCCTTCCATTGCTCAGAGCATCACCCAAATTCCTGCCAGGGCCTTGCTAATGAGGTGAAGTTCATTAACAGCCAACTATGAGCAGCTTGATGTCCTGCCTTAGCTTTAGAGTGAAAGTTGAAGTTCCCCAGACAGATAAAATGGGCTGCTGTGACCCCCACCCCTTCACCGCCCTCCACCCACACAGTCTTCCCCGCTGCCTGCCTCCAAATGGCGGGATGAGAATGGGCAAGAGAGATGTGAGTGCGGATGCAGCAGAGGGAGGGTCAGTGGGAAGGCTCGTTGGGCACTGACTAGAAAGTGGGCAGTGGGAGCCCACAGTAAGGTGCCTGAGCGCCACCTGCCCAGGCCCAGGGGCCTCTTGGGCCCCACTGCCCCCTTGCTGTGCCAGACCTGCTTCCCAGTGTGTGTGTGCGTGCGCATGTGTGTGGTGTTCCTGTGCTCTGAGGCCCAGCCCCTGACCCCTGGGGCGGTCGGGGATTGGGGTTTTTTGGTGTGTGTGTGTGGAAGGTTTCCACATACACCAGATGGAAAGAAATGTCTTTGTGCCATGCCTGGGGATGCTCAGAGAAGAGGCATAACTGTGGTGACTGAGAATTGGGGTTCTGGGCAGCTATTCACAAGCTGGCGAGCCTGGTGTCCATTGGCCTAGCCACCGCTGTCCTGTGGCCTCTCTTACGCCTCCCATGTCTGCCACAGGGTCTCCCTTGACAGGCATTCCCCTATCTTCCCACCGGGGGGCAGCAGGGAACTAACACGTCTGCCACCCTGGGACATTTTCATCTTAGGTTGCAGGTTCAGCATTTTCTGATACCAACCCTCCCCTGACCCTTGCCTATTTACACGTTTGGGGCTTAAGGACACAGCTCTCTGGTGTTTCTGGTTGCCATCTCTTGTCCAGGGCTCTTCCTTTCATCCTGACTCCTGATGCCCTGAGCTAAGCCCAGGGCAGTCTGGGACCCTCTCCCCAGCAAGCACCCCCTCCCCTGCTGCCCCTGAAGTGCCTGCCCAGTTATGGGCCCCATGTGCCCTAGGATGGTAGTGGTTCCTTCTCAGGTCACCCCCAGAGGCCTCAGGAGGGCAGGGTGAGTCCTAACATGTTACACAGGAAGGCTTTCTTTAGCTGCCTTCGTCTTCCTCAGGTGTGAACGAGGCGACAGGCTCCGACTGCAGCCATGTCCACACCCTGGCTTGTGCCTGGCCTGGGGAGGGGCTATGATCTGAAACAAGGGCTCCCCATGACAGGTACACCAGGTTGCTGACCAGCAGTTCATGGGCCGGCAGAGTCTCTGAGGTGAAGTGGGGAAGGACAGCAGTGGACTGTCGGTAAATCCCTTTCACCGGTTCATGTCTTCCTTCTCTTTGAAATGATCCCTGTAGATAGAGAGTAGTTACGGGTGTTTCTGTTTGTTTGTTTAGTGCCCTTGCATTGCAAAATAAAATGACACTTTTATGGCCTCTTGCAGATTTGGGGGAAATAGGAGGGGTTTATAGAAGCCTGGGGACCCAGCTGAGGCTGGGCTGGGAGGTTAGAAAGGGGTAGTGATCGGAGTGAGAGGCAGAGGCCAGGGACAGATGGGGAGGGCAGGTGTCCTGGCTAGGTTTCAGGGATGACATTCTCCCCCACCTCCCTTCAGAGCTAGGTATGGCCATGCTGTTGGGGGGTGTCCACCAGCCTGGGCCCCCCCAATCTGGTGACCAAGAGCTGTCCCTCCCAGAGGAAGACAAGCTGAGGACTGAGCCAGGGCAGTGACCAGAACCTGGGGACTGGGGTGCGGGGGGAATGTCTGAGACTGCACAGGCCCCAGAACAGAGCACAACCAATGGTAGGCGAGTGAATAAAGGAGGCGGGGGGAATGGAGTGGAAGGCAGAGAGGAGAAACCAAGGAAGCAGTCGCTGGGATATACCGACCCCGCCCAGCCTTGCAGGAGGAGAAGCCAGCGAGTCTCGGCACCACTTAAGTTTTCAGCAAGAAAAGAGACAGAGAGCAGGAGAGGAGGGCTCACGGAGGGTGTCCCCCAGCCAGGAGGGAAGTTCACCTGGAAACAAGGTCATTATTTCACTTACAGCCGGTTTCTTCTAAGCACCTGCGGGGCCAGGGCGAAGGGCCATCCCAGGACTCTCCTGGACCGGAGTGAGCAGAGTGAGTTCTGTGTGTCCAGCGGTGCTAGGACCATGACTCTGCCCTCAGCCAGTCCTTACACAGATACTGCACAATGGGCCGTTCTAGGAGCACCTGAGACTTAGGGAGCAAGCAGTTTGTCCATCCATCTACGCAACATGCATCTGTGGAGCGTCTCCTGAGTCTGGCACAGACCGGGGCACAAGCTCAGCTAGAAGGGAAGAGGAGCCAGGGGGTCTTCCACCCCACCCTCTCCACCTTGCTGGGCCCTTGCTGACCCCTCCCCCAGTATACCTGGGGACCTGCTGTGGTCGGGCCCCTGAGGCCAGGCCTGAGCTGGGGACATTTGGGACCTGCTGCCAGCCTGTGCTGGACAAACCTGGGGCTCCCTGTGCTCTGCACCCTCTGTGGGGATGGGAGCAGAGGCAAGGGTCTGAGTGTAGTTTATCCTCACCACCCCCCTCCACCCTCTCGTCTTCCCCGAGCCAGGGATCAAATGCAATGGCAGATTCTACCCCTCCCCCAGCCCCGTGATCTTCCTCTTGGACCTGCTGAATTCTCATGGCACAAATGGGGAAACTGAAGCCTGGAAAGACAATGGGAGCTGTGCCAGGCACAGATCTGGGGACTCCTAGGACAGTGCTCTTTCCTTCACTCCCCACAGCTCTCAGACTCAGTGTCCCTGACCAAGAGGCCGACGGCTTTTTCCCTGCACTTTAAGGAGGGTGTGGGCAGCTGAGCTGTTTCCAAGCACGGACCTCATGAAGAAAGTAGTTAAGGGGGACTGTGGGGAGGCCAGAAGCCACCATGTGCTGGCTTGGCTGTCTGCGTGCACCTGTACGTGTGTGTGTGTGTGTGTGTGCGCACACGCCTACCACTTTCTCATCCTCTGTCATAGATGTGGCCTTTGAGACCTCCTCTTGGGTGTGGGGGATAGCAAGACCACAGGCTGTTCTTGTAGCAACAGCCTCATTGATGATCAGAGGGCCCTTAGAGATCAGCCGACTGACCCCTGGGACGGCCTGGCCTGTGCAGACCCCTGAGAACCAGGATTGCAGTGTGGAGGGGCTACTGGTGGAACATGCCCTGGCAGACTAGTAAACGAGCTAGGCACGTTTTGGCTGTAGTCTTTGCCAACTCTTAGACATGTCCTTAGGTATGTCGGTGCCTAGGGGTGGGGGGGCACTGAACACCTTTTTGTGGGAGAAGGGGGTACCACGGAGGGGAAGGCAGAATTGGGTGAGGGGTTCTAAATGTAACCCAGGGGTTCTCAGAAAGGGTGGGAGAGGCCTGGCATATAATCCTGGCTCTACCACTTACCAGCTCTGTGACCTTGGGCAAATCATTTCACCTCTCTGAGTTGCTTCCTTGTCTATGAAATGGGGAGTGATGATAGAAGAACTCTCCTCTCTGGGCTCCTGTGAGGATAAAATAAGATGCAGCACTTAGCCCAGAAGTGCCCAGCACCCAGTAAGCACAGTAAATGCTCTGACTCCTGGCTCAAGACAGAGCTTCACACCAGCCGTCTTATACTGACCGGGCTACTATCGAGAGCGCCCACATCTGAGGCTTAAGCTGGTTCTGTATTCTACCTAACCAAGCTGGGTTAAGACCAGAGCCCCAGGCACCTGCCCCAGGTGGGCCTCACTTCCCACCCCCTGGGCCCAGACCAACAGGACCTGAATTTACGGAGTACCGCCTGGGCACGCTCTGTGCACTGAGGTGGGAGTCACCAGCCCATTTCATAGATGAGTCCTGAAATCCAGAGAGGTTGAGCGGCCACCCCAGGTGACCAAGCTAGGAGGGCCCTGCGGTGTCTGACCACAGAGCCTGTTCCTCAGACAGCCCATGTCATAGGCCCTCACCTTTGGTCGTACACAGTGCAGCCAGGGAGCCAGCGATGGGAGACGTGCAAGGAGCTGAAGGTGCACCCCTCAGGGCAGCCTGACAGGGTCTGTTGGGCATGGACCCCTGTGAAGCATGCGTTGGTGCACACATCCACATAAGCTGAGTAAATATTTGCAGCCATTATGGCAATTGATCGGTTTGATCCTGTGCACTGCTGGGCAAGCCCTGCTTACTCATGCTTTCTTAAAAACAGCCTCTGCTCTCACACGGCTTTAATAATTCAGCCCCTAATTGTCTCCAAAGCCAACCTGAAAATGCCAGCTCAGGGCCTTCATCCTTCAAGAGAAAGGGCCCGCCCCCCTTTCTTCTTCAGGCCTCCTTGACCACCTGCGACCACCTCTGGGAGGGGCTCGGGCTGGGGGTTCCGGTGTTTCCCACAGCAGCAGGAGGAAGAGGAGGAACAGGGCCTGGAGTGATGGGGTTGCAGGGCTGAGAGAAGAGAAAGCAGGGTGAGGAGGTCTGGCTGCTGCTCCCCAGAGGGCCCTGCAGTGCTGAAGAATGGGGAGGGAAAGGCGAGGACGTGGGGGCATCTTGAGGTCTTCTATTCTGGGCCCCTTGGCTGTTGGTGTTTTCTGGTACCATCTGGGGACCATCTTCGTATGGTGGTGGTCGGGGGGACTGCCCAGACAGAAGCTACGAATAACACTACTGTGAGCCCTACTTCCCTTCTTCCTCGAGGCCCACCCAGGGCGACTGGGGCGCAGGGAAGAGTCAACTGAGTCCCCAGGGGGAACATGCCCAGTGAAATCCTCACAGCCATGCAGACCAGGCTGACGGAGGTGGGCACCGAGGTGGTAAGGAGGGAACCAGTGTGTGATGGCCCATCTCTGCAAAGGGACCGCTGGGCCAGGGCCTTGGGGCTGTGGCCCCCAATCTTTGTGAGATTGCTAGGCTGTCCCTGGTCCCATGGAAATCTGGAACTCCTCCGCTCCTCAGCCCCAGGCCAGCCCGAGAGCATCCAGTGGAACATTTACTCAACAAGTAGTGGAGTTTGACTACCAGGTGCTACCTTGGGTCCTGGACAGATGAAAACCCCTCTAGAGTAGACCGTCGATAAAATGAGATGGGTAAATAAGTTATATACTAGAAAGGATAGTAGACAGGACTGCAGAAATTATATAGGGAGGGAAGAGGGGAGACGCTCAGGGAAGGGTTTGGAGGGAATGTGACATTTGAATAAAGACCTGAGGAGAGCAGGGAAGAACCAAAGGGAATGCTTTCCAGGCAGAGGTGGATGAGTAGGCGTGTCTAGGGGACAAGGAGGTGGCCCACGTGGAGATGCTCAGAGAGGTCATGGCATGGGGCAAGATGGGGAAGGGGCTGGGGGGCCACCGTGGCGGCCTCAGCAGCTTGGGATAGTGAGGGAGAGAACCCAGGAGTTCAAATGGAGCAGGGCCAGGGGCCACCTGAGCTGACCCTCCATGGCTGCTGGTGGAGAGGAAGCCTCAGGGTCCAGGCAGGTGGTGGGCTCTTGAGGTCCCCACAGGCTGGGGCAGGGAGTAAGAAGCAGGAGGGTTCTGGGGGGCATTTTGCTAGTGGAAGGAACACAGGGCATAGTGAAAGGGAGAAGGTGAGGATAACGACAGGTCAGGTTTTTGTCCTGAGCACCTAGAGATCAGAGCGGTCCTTCACGATGGCGGAGAACACAGGGGAGCAGTCTCGGCGGGGGAGGAGGGGGAGCTCGGCTGTGGCAGGTTAGGTTGGAGACATCTGATGACAACCTATTGGAGCATTAAGCAGGCAGATAGCAGTTGGGACATGAGAGAGGCTGGACTGGAGAAATAAAATCGGGAGCCATTAGCACATAGATAGGCTTCTTTAAAGCCAAAAGACTGGACAGAAGTGGCCCAGGGCCGAGCCAGGCATGCACACCAATGTTTAAAGGTCTCTGGCTCTTGCACCCACACCCTGAGCTTGGTTCCTGACATCTGCAGGTTTCCATTGTCTACTCTATTCAGAAAGGCACTTATGCACGTTCTAGAAAGTTCCCTTCATCCTATTTCTAACCACCAGTTGGACAACGGCTCCCAGGATTTCATATCCGTGTTGACCTAGTGGTGAGTCCCTGGCTCAGCATGGCCAGTGAGAACCTTCCCAGATCTTTTGACAGTGAGTGGCCTCCTGTCTGGAGCAGAAAGGCTGTAACACACAGGCCTGGTTGGTGGCTTCCAGTAGTCACGTGTCAAGCCACAAGAAAGAAGTCATTTGAGGAGAGTAAGGCTGATATACAACGTGGCAGTGTGAGGAGAGAGACATGGTTTGAACTCATGTTTCTTGTCATTTCTGTCCCCTTCGCTTCCTGTGGTTTGGTTTAAGGTATAATCAATCTCTCTGCCTGAGCAAATTCAATCCAGGAGCCTTAAACAGCACCTCAGCAGTCAGGTGGAAAGAGGGAGAGTTTGAGCAGGGCGCCAGGGAGGTCCCCCACCCACCCAGGCGTGGCAAGCGCCACCTTCACAAGTATTTACTGCACACTTTCTGAGAGAGGAGGGGCTTAGTGAGACTGAACTCTGGCTGGTGCTCAACATGTGTCGGAGATTACATATGTTAGGAGATTGCATGTGTTAGGAGAATGCATGTGTGAGAAAATTACATGTGTCAGGAGATGGCATGTGTGAGGAATTGCATGTATTAGGAGGTTGCATGTATTAGGAGATTACACATGTGAGAAGATTACATGTGTTAAGAGACTACATGTGTGAGGAGACTGCATGTGTTAAAAGACTGCAAGTGTTAGGATACTACATGTGTGAGGACAGTACATGTGTGAGGTGAGTACATGTGTGAGATTACATGTGTGAGGAGATTGCACATGTTAGGAGACTGCCTGTGTTAGGAGACTGTGTGTGTTAGGAGATTGGGCCAGGGCTGCACCGTGCACATTCACGTCTGGCTCTCCTACAGAGGACAGAAAAAACAGTCAGAAAAGAATGAAGAAGGGGTGCCCTATGCGGGCCAGAAATCGTGAAGAACCCCCAAAAGACAGCAGGCAAAGTCTCACAAGAAGGAGGGAGCTGCGGTGCAGAGGTGCTCAAGTCTGAAGGTTTCAGACTGGGGAGTGAGTGGGACAGGGAGCAGGAGGGATATGCAAGTAGCAGCCCCAGGTGAGAGATGTGCTGCCCCACCGCCCGTCTGTGCATGAAGGTGCCACTGCAGACCAGAGCTAATATGGGCGTGTGGGGCTGAGAGGCGCAGCAGTGCCCTGGGTGACTGGCTATGCCCAAGAGGCACAGGGCACCTTGTCCTCTCAGAAGGAGGGCACACCCCACACGCTGCCCATCGCACCCACCTCTCCCTCTCCAGGAGAGCAGATCCCCCACGCACTTTACAGGCAGGCATGAACATGAGCTCAAGAACCACCCAGCATTTGAGGAGGCAACGCCGAAGAGCGACATTAAGCTCAGTGAAAGGAAGGAGTAACAGCAAATCAACAGAGTTACGAAGACAAACAAAAGGAAGAGCATAGACTAGAATATATATAACTAATATTCTCAGAGGTCCAAGAGGACATTACATACATACAAAGAATCAGCAGCTTTGGAAGTGAAGGCATAATTGGTGAAATGTAGAAAATTTCCTTGATGGTTTCAATAGCAGAACAGTCACCCTACAAGGCAAGTTAATGAACTTGACTCTAGCCTAGAATTTCCATCAAGTTACATAAATGAAAAGAGAAAGAGATCAAAATATAAAAACCAATTAAGAGTCATGGAGGAGAGTCTCGTCTCTGACCTAAAAGCAGTTCCAGAAAGCAGGTGTTGAGAGAACGGAGCATAGGAAACAGCCATTAATAGGAAAACTGTGTCATTTCATTTAACCTTTCCAGCAATGCGGTAAGGAAGCCACACTTGATGCATGAGAAACCGGGAAGAAGTGAATTGGACTTTTCCAGGGCCCCGGAGCCAGGAGGAAGGTCTGCTCCTAGGTCTGCCTGACTCCGAGCTGGGGTCACAGGGACTAGGACAACTGGATAGTCCCTAAAAGCTCACATGGCAGAACAAGGTTTCACCAAGCGTGAGCCAAGGGGTGTTAATATGTACTATGTGAAAATGGATTCCGTGGTCAAATACCTCTGACAAGGGATGGTCAGATGAGGTTCAGTGAATCCGTGCACTCTGCACATTCTGAAGACAAGATGGCAGGTAAGAGCCTGCTGGCTTTGGAATCAGTCCGATCTGGGTCCTCAACCCGTCTCTGCTTTTGTTGCCCTTTTTGACGCTTGGGAAGACTTGTTGTCCTCATCTGTTCAATGGGAATCATAATGACATCCCTGGCTGCCTTCCGGGCTTCAAGAACCAGCGAAATGAGAGACGTGAAACTGCTCCATTGCGTGTAAGAGGATACAAACACGGACATTCTGCTCTTGTGGGTTCTCTCACTAGGTCCCTGTGTATTTGCTGCTTCACGCGCCAATGGGCAGCTGTACAGACTCAACTTTTCATCCATGACTCAGAAACAGGGACTGCAGACTCTGTTCTTTCGGCGAATATGCAAGTAATGAGAAGAGACAAGAATACTCACTTCAGGGAAGTCCTGGGCAGTGCCACATACCTGTCCTTGTGCCCTTGGACCCTTGGGTACAACATGGGGCAGCCAGAGGCCTGACCCTCCCTGCTGCTGGGCTGGGGAGTGGGTCTGTGGGTGCTCCTCCTGCCCCTCCAAGCCATTGCCAGGCTTTAGATGCTCAAGTCGGATAAGGGGTGGGCTGAGTCTTGGTCAAGGAATTGAGAGGTTGGGTTCTTATCCCCATTGTGCCACTGTGTGATGTTACAGCCAAGATACAGCCACATTGCCACTCCCCCCTCCCTGCTCTACTCCTCCTCCCCACCCCACCCCACCCACACACATACCATGTCACTCTTTGCTGTCCTGGAGCTACATAGCCTGGTCCTTCTGCCTCAAATCCTCCTCACAACTTCTCATGGGGCTTGGGGCTGGGGTGGGAGCTCCTCTGCCGTGTTTCTCGTATCATACTCTCTCTAGGCCCTATCATGACCCTTCCACTGCCTGTCTCCCTCTCCAGAAGACAAGCTTCTTGAGGTCAGCACCACGTCTGCCATATTAGTGCCATGTCTGCCAGGCACTGAGTAGACACTCAGGAGAATGTGTGTCAACTGAGTAAGTGCATGTATGACCCTAGGCCTCTTCTAGCTCTAAATCTTACATCTCTCCAGATTGAGGGAAGATTCAAAAACCATGTTTCCTCCTCTGGGCCTAGCAGACAGACTCCTCTGGGCCTCCCCTTCCTCTGTGAAGGCCTCACAAGTACCTTCCTGGGGCAGATCTAGCCCTCTGAGAACGGGGGTGCTGGGTGTTTCCAAGGAGCTCAGACTAGAGTCCCAGTGCTTCTGGAAAGTGGTAGGTGGGCTCTGTTCTTTGCAGTTGTGAATGGGGATGTTAGTAAGAGTGTTGTGAGGATTAAATGATATTATGCATGTGAGTCCCTAGGAGAGTGGCTGGCACATAGTAAACACTCAATAGATGAAGCTGCTATTATTACTATTCTTAACCAGTTCCCTTGCTTTATTGAGCTCAGAGAGAAGGGTGGACTGGCTGAGGCCCCCGGCCTATGGGCAACAAAGATGGGACGCCAATCCAGGACTTCCAGCTCCCAAGGCAGGACTCTGCTTCTCCCCCTCTGTTTTCCATCTCAGACCCCAAGGCTTTGATTCCCAAGTCACTCATCTGCTCCAGCTGACGCAGGGCATCTGTAATAAACACACTCCCATGAGCTGCCAGAGGCCACCACAGAGGCTGAGATATTGGCACCAACCATCCAGGATGGAAATTCCCCAAGACGCCCCGGGGCCCGCAGCTCAGTTCAAGCAAAGACAGCTTTACAGATCAGCAACAAGAAAGGGACTTGTGAGCACTTAGCATCAGTGTCATAAAACATGAGGATTGATGACCCCGTGTGACTGGGGCGACTGCCAGGGGAACCAGAAAACTCTGAGTTGCCAGTGACATTTCCTATGTGTCCGTGCACAGGGCCCCAGCCTGGATTTAGTCGGGCGTTAAAATAACACAGCACCAGTTAACATGTACTCGGAACCCCCAGGGTACAGAGGACTCCCACATGAATGGGTGCTCCCGATTCTCACAATGCCACTGTGAGGGGGCAGGTCAGGGGTGAAAGAATGTTTCCCCCACTGTTGAGAGGAGGACACTCAGGCTGAAGGAGGTGAGACGGAGCGTAGCTTAGGTCGCACGGCCCCGGCTCCCTGACTCATCGTTACGCAGTCCTCTTGGAAAAACACCGAGAGGTGGGGAAGCCAAGCTCTGCCAAGCAACGCAAATTTACCCAAAGGAACTCACAAACCGACATGGTGGACATCGTGCAAACCCTAAGGGCCTGAAATAAGGTTGCTGAGAAGGGCCGTAGCTGACCTTATCTGGTCCTGTCGTTCTGGGCCTGGTTGGTCCCCTTGGGCTGGAGCTGAGTGAGCATAAGAGGAAGCCTAGGAAGGAATGAAGAGTGTTCCACATGACAGAGGGATTGGGAATATGTCATCGCAGGGGAGCGGGGAGCAGGATGAGGGGCTTTGGGGACGGGGCCCTTAAGTGCCCCTTCTTGCATCACCTGTTCAGCAGTACTGGACTCTTGTAAAGCCCTGGAACAATAGATGGGGATTGACATATGCCCTGTGTGGAGATGGAGGCATGAAGAGTGATCTTTTCCTCCTGACCTAGAGGGAATCAAACAGGCGGCTGGGCAATACAGAGAGAGTGTTCCCACAAGTAGGCATTGAAGGGTCCGCTACCACAGTGACACCTGGACACGTGTCCACGTGGCCCGCAGCTCAGTCCTTTCATGGCTTCCAAGTCTTTCCAAACCATGAGAACCATGCGAACCAGAACTGTTTAATTAAGGAGCACGATGTTGCTTATCTTCCAGAGACCACTGACCTTGATTCTGGTTCATGAGCTCTGTGACAGTGGAAGACTTATTTGCAGAAGCTGACACAGGAGACGTGCGTCTTTAGTATTTCTTGAGGAATGTGTCTACTGATGAGATATACTCTTAGTTTTTGCTTAACTTGGAATGTCCTAATTTACCTCCCAGAACCAGGACCACCTGGGAAGTGACACCGAGGGAGTCTAGTTTTCTTTATCTCATGCTATTGCCCAAGCCCTCCAATTCAACAGGCTCCTGGAGACCACAGAGAACCCGTCCACACACTGCTCTGACCCAACTTCAGCTGAAATGTGGGAGGTTTATGGCACAAGTAACAGAAAGCTCCATTCCTTTAGCTTCAACCATAGGAAATATATCGTGCCGCATACAGTAAGTCCCACAGGAGGATGGCTCCAGGGGCGGTCAGCTCAGACCCAGCAGCGTCGTTAAGGGCCTAGGTTCTTGTGCCTAGACTGCCAGCATCAACCCTACTCACAGCCTGCTCCCCTCATGATCACTAGATAGGTACCTAGCTCCAGACAGAACACGCCCAACACGACAATGTCCTAGCAAAGAAAAAGGTCCTTCCTGTATGTCTTGGGATGCTTTCTTACATCAGCTTGTCAGATTCCCATAGCTCACTGTGTGACATGCAGGTAAATGTCACCAAGTGACCCCATTTTATAGGAAGGAAAGGGAGGCTTGGAGAGGTTAGGGTTGGAACTAGAGACTTGGCCCTGGTTCTCATGGACAGCAGTCCAGTGACCTTGCTGGTGACACCAGGACAGCCTCTGCTGGAATAGTTGGGGAAAAGGAATCATCAGTCATCCCCATTAGTTATTTTGTAAATATTTATATAAGGCAGGTAATACTTGCACCTTTGGGAAGCTTACAATCTAGTGAAAGAACAGAAACAAGTAAATTAACACACAAATATGTAAGTTCACATTGTGAAAACTGCCCAGAGGGAAAGGTCAGGGGTGTCACCTCTGCAGAAGTAACATTAGCTGAGACCCAAAGGACAAGCAGGGGTTAATTAGCTGGGTGAAGAGGTGGCGCAGGACGAGGTGCAGGAGGGAGAGGAAGAGCATGCAGGTTCAGGGAGGGGTGGGCACAGTGATCTGGGAGCGAGAGTCCTGGGCTCACTCGGGTAGCTGCAAATGTGTCTGGGTTCCTGTGAACAAAGGAGAGTAGGAGGGGCCTGACGCATAGGTCTAGAAGGGTAGGGTGCTACTGAATTAAAATCAGAGACCCCGGAGCTGGACTTTTTGGATTCAAATCCTGACGCTGGGGCTTAACGGCTATGTGCCCTTAAGCAAACCATTAACCCCTCTGTGCTTCAATTTCTTCCTCTTATCAAGTCTCCACCTTACTGGGAGCTATGAGAAATTAAGATGAGTTATGTTGAAGTGCCTCATGCTTAGAAAGTGCTTGGTAGATACCAGCTCCTCACATGGGTCTGGGTAAGGATTTGACTCCCTGTTCTACGGGTAACGGAGAATGCAAGGAATAGAGCCCAACTCACGCCCGCTTGAGCAACAATAGCGGGGATTTGTTGGCTCATACAACTGAAAAACATAGGTTTGGTTGTGTCATCAGGCACTGCTGGATCCAGGCACATAGCACTCTGTCCACCATTTGCTCTGCTTTCCAGTGAGGTGACTACATTCTCAGGCTCTCTGTCCCCACAAGGTGGCAGGGAGGCCACTTACCTACTGTAGTGAAAGAGGTCATCTCTCTCCTGCTTGTCCCAAGGCCAGTCTCATGGACTTCTCTCATTGTCCTAGTTTCCTCCTGGCGCCCAGCCCCAAGCCAGCCACCACAACAGTGGAGAAGGAGTGTGGAGTGGGAAAAAAGGAATTGATGTTAAGCGGGCAGTTATATCCCCAAATGTCTAAGATCACTGGCCTGAGGCTGGCAGGGGTTCTAAAAAGAAATTGAGGTGCTTTTACCAGATGGAGGAGAGGCAGGTTGAGCAGGCAGACACAGGCAGGGCTGAGTCGGAGAGACCGCGGAGGTTTTACACAGGGAAGGACAGGGTCTGACACTCCCCTTGAGATGACCACTCTGGCTGCTGAACGGACAGGAGGGGAGGGGGACAGAGAGGAGGTGGGAGAGGCATTGGGGCTCATGTCAGCAGCTGGGAGAGAGGGGAGGTGGCATGGTTAGGCTGGTGGCAGTGGAGCTGGATAATAAAGAGGCATGGAGCCAGGGCTTGGTGACACACTGGGCTAGAGTGGGATCGGGCGAGTTCTAGGCCAAGAGCCAGAATTTGGCCTGAGCATCTGAGGCAGGGAGCTTCAAGGGAGGGTAGATTGAGGGGGGTTTGGTTTGGGAGGGGGTCAGAATTCAGCTTTAGATGCCCTGCATTTGAGCAACCTTGGGATGTCCATTGATAGGCATTCAGGAGGCATGGCTTTGGGGAGTTCTTGTCTGGTTCTTGTGGAATATGAGAGGGATAAATAAATTGAATAATGCCCTCTCTGCCCAGTAGAATACACTAGAACCAAGGGAGGCCTCTACTCCAGGAACAACTTACTGAGCTGTTTGCAGGAAATGTCCCTGGAACAATATGTGCCTGGTCCAATCCCTCCCTTAAGAGTCAAACAACCCTTGGGCAGCTAGGTGGACAGGACCAGTGGACTGGGGGTATGCAATGAATGTTAGTCAAACTGATGGGGGTCCAGCCTCCAGGAGCTGACAGTGCAGCTGTGGTTAGACCTGAGGAGCACAGGTGACAGAGGAGGTGTCTGCGCAGACAGCTGAAACTCAGTGCAGCACGGTGTGGCCAGTCAGCGGAGGGTGTGAGGTGTCAGAGAAGGGGGTCAATGCAGGGCTGGTACAATATCGTGTGGCTTCCTGGAGACAGAGCTGGAGTGGCATCATCAATGTGGCAGAGAAAAGGAAGACCATGACTGCAGGTGTGGGGTGCAAGCCTGGGTATGGAGTGTGTCCCATCCTGCCCCAAAGCAGCTGGGTCTCTAAGAACTTTCTAAATTAGGTCAGGACACCAGGGCCTCCCTGGACTTCCCAGATGTCCTGAAATCTTCAAGTGAGGGCCCGCCCCCAGCCTTCCCAATCATCTGAGAAGCAGCGAGTTGTTCCCTCCACAGGGCCCCTCATCTGTCCCTACATCTGCGGCAGCCCTCGGCACCCTGACCTGCAGAGATTTCATTGTGCCCCTCCCCATAGTCCACCCCCTCTCCAAGGCAGGGAACTGGCAAGGAACATTGTCAACACCAGCACACTCTCTGCCACAGAAGTCCCTGGGGGATGTTGGGGAGAAGTGAATGCATGTCAGGGCAAAATGCCCCTGGCAGGGGAGCTAGTGGTGGCCGGGGTAGTCCTGGCTGAGCACCTCGTGAGTGCAGGTTGCACGTTAGAAAAAGCTTGGGGGCTTGTCTGCCTGCCTCCCTCTTCAGGTCCAGGGAAGAGCAGGCGTGGCGAGGCCATCAACCCAGCCTCAGTGGACCTGGGCTGGCCCCAGAGCTGGCAGACCCCAAGTGAGTGAGTGAGCAGGGAGTCAGCTTTCCATCCATTAGGCCTGTGGCCCGGCTGCTGATGCTGAGCATTCTGCTCTAAGCTCTGCTGTCTACTTAGGCATCGTTAATATTTTACGCTGCAGAGCCAGGGGATTGATGTCTTGTTTATAGCTCAGTGTTTATGGGCAGTCACTGAAGCTTTCATGAGGAAGATGTGCAGGAGCACCAGGGAAAACTGAGGCAGGGGAGCGGGGGTGGGGGGGCCTCAGGAAGACCCCAAGATGACTTCCTTTGCTTGCTTGGTTCTCTGCTCTCCCATCTCTCTCACACCTGGTACCCTGGACACACCCATCTCCAGAACACACTCTAAAAGACCATGAGAACCCCTGATCAACCCGATGGAGTCTCTTTAACTTCTGCAGACTCTCACACACTTTCGTAACTTGCCTAGTCCAGCAGTGCCATGATCTCTGCCACCTTAGCCTCTCTGCTTAGAACTCCGCCTTTGGTCAGTGGAGACTTCATCGCATCCCACTAAATTGGAATTGAAAGCTGTGCGTTTCAAATATCTCCAACAACTCAGACATTCAACCAGCGTTAAACAGTGAGGTTGAACTGCGCAAGCTGGAAGAAAGACCACACCAGTAGCTTCCTCCCCTTCAGTTCCTATGGACGCAGTGTGGTAACATCAGCTCTGGAACGCAGCAGGCCTGGCTGCACCTGTGCCCTCTGTGTTCCGCTTTCCTCACCTGTACAATACGGGAAGAGAAATGCCCACTAGGGGAGCCCTCGAGGATGACAAGTAACTAAAGACTTGGCTTCGGTTTGCCAGCTCCAGGAGGGCCCTCAGGGCTCAGCTGCGATTTCTCACCCCTCCTGGCACCCAAATTCTGTGCTGGGACACAAGTACAGGCTCAGGATTTGTTGAATGAGTGAATGAGTGAGTGAGTGAATGAATGAATGAATGAGTAACACAGGTTCCATAAACGAGAGTTGCTATTGTTCACACCCCAGGTGCAAACAGGGCTCACGCTCAAGGACGTGGAACGGGGCTGGGATTCTGTCCACTAAGGCACCAGGAGGACAGAGCTTGTCCTCAGCAGCGCGCGCGCGTCCCGCCCCCTTAGTCCAAGCTGGTGCGCAGCGCCCACTGGAGGTATCAGAGAGTAGCGGCACCCGACCCCCACCGCCACCCTAGAATCCCGGAGTTTGGTCACTCAGAGGACGCGGGTCTCCGCCCCGCCACGCCCCTCCTCTCCCCTTCTTTTCTCCTTCCTTTCCGAGGCTTTTGCCACCCGTCCCCTCCCGCCTATGCCCTGGGAAGGAAAAAGGTGATCCACAGACTAATCAGCACTCCCCTGCCCTGCTCGCGCGGAGCGCTTGGCACCCACTTCACTCTTTCTCACAGCCGGAAAGGCAGGCACCAGGCCCTCCTTGGAGGAGGAGGCTGCAAGTCCGTGACTCCCTAACGTCACGGAGAACTTGAACTCAGCTTCGCGGACTCTAGTGACAGAGTCCGCACGCCCTCTTAAAGTCTCGAGGGCACCCAGGTTTCCAGAACTGAACAATTTTGGAGACCAGGGCCAAATTTAATCCCGGCCGAGGGCTGGATTAGGAAAAACACCCGGGGCCAGAGGGCTTCCCGGATCCTTTGAAGGTCAACTCTGCGCAGGAGGCCGGGTGGGAGCGGTGGCGGTGGCCAAGTTCCGCACCGTCACCCAGGAGAGGGAAGCCCCGATTCCGCAGGGAGCGATGCCGTGCTCTCTTCCCGTCTCCTCCCAGCACGGATTCGGTGAAACCACCCACCCCGCGACCTCCCGGCCCTGGCGGGGAAGCAGTGGCCGTGCGCCAGGTTCCGTCCCGGCCTGAACCGCGGCGCGGGGCGGGGCCGCCTCCCCCCGCCCTTCCCGGGCCCGCGGGGGGGCCTGAGGGGACGCCTCCCGGGTGGTCGCCACGCCTAGGCCAATGAGCGTAAGGGGAGCCGCGATGGAGGCTGGGTGGTCAGGAGTGCTAGCGACCCCACGCACCTGCGCCCGCAGGGCTGGAGGGGGCGCGAGAGGCGCGGCACCCGTGCGGGGCATGGAGGCTCCTCTGGCCCGCGTCGCCTCCGTGCCTCAAAGTTTGCCAACTGACTCGGAAAGTTGCGCTCGGGATCGGCCGCCGCGCCGCGCCGCGTCCCACCTCCCGGCGGGGCCCAGCTAGCCGCCGCAGCCCTGCGCCCGGCCCTGGCCCCGCAGACATCGGCAGCCCCGCCTGCCGGGGGCATGTGAGCCGCGGGCGGGCACCACCGGCCCCGCGCCTCGGAGGCAGCGCACGGGCCGCCATGGGCATCCAGGGCATGGAGCTGTGCGCCATGGCTGTGGTGGTGCTGCTGTTCATCGCCGTGCTCAAGCAGTTCGGCATCCTGGAGCCCATATCCATGGAAGGTAACTTGTGGTCCCCGCCCCCGCAGCCCTCTGCCTGGGCCGGAGTTCTGTGGGGAGGAAGCCGCACGCGCTCTGGCTCGATACCCTTGGCTCCGCCGCCCGGGTCGT
Source organism: Mormoops blainvillei (assembly GCA_004026545.1). Classification (NCBI taxonomy): domain Eukaryota; kingdom Metazoa; phylum Chordata; class Mammalia; order Chiroptera; family Mormoopidae; genus Mormoops; species Mormoops blainvillei. The sequence goes on along the minus strand of PVJD01001397.1, from coordinate 225,912 downwards.
CTCCCGGCTCCGGAGAGCTGGGCCTGGAGCTAAGGGGTCAGAGAGGGCTCAGGCCCAAGTAGCCTCCGAGGGGACGGAGCCGCTGTGCTTAAGGTGGGTGTGAGCGAGGTGCCAGGTGGCACCTTGAGCCGCATCCCTGGCGGTCTCAGGCCCGCCGGTCCGAGCCGCCCGCTGTGAGCATAGCCTGTTTAGGCTTGCGGGCGGCGGAGGTGTTGCAGGGTGAAGACGACTGGAAGACACTCAGGGCGCAGGGCGGCGAGTTTAATATAAGGCCTCTGCAGCGTGTTTGGGGCCGTCACTTTCGCTCCCAACCAGCATCCATTTCCCCCTCCCCAGGCAGGACTCAGGCTCATGGCATCAGTAATCAAATCCTCAGGCGCCACATTTCTGTCCCAATAAAATATTAACTGAGGAGATAGACCTACTCTTAAATCAGACACTACCGCCTCCCCGAGACCCCTGGCAGGCGCCCTTGGAGCTGCTTCCCAACCCTTGGTGCTTCCCTGAACTCCGGGCCTGTTGGGAGGAGGAGCCCCTGCAGGGCACACCCATTCTGAAGGGGACCTTGACTCACCAGGGTTGTAACCTGTGCTCCCGCAGTTCCAAAGAGGCCGTTGCAGGCCTGTACCCCTGGACTGCAGGGAAGGGGCCAGCTGGTCCTGTTCATGTCACCTGTGCTCCCCTGCTGTCCTCTGAGAGGAGGATGGGCATCTGCCTGCCTCAGCACTCTGCTGAACTTGCCGGGGTCCAGCTCCTGAGACTGAAACCCAGAGAGGAGGGGAGGTGAGAGAGGAAGAACCTGGCCCTGCCTCTGAACTGCCCTCATCTCCTTGGGTGTGGGGATGCACTCCAGCCCCTGTGAAGGGCAGCTGTGGGCAGGAAGGGGCACAGGGCCAGGAAGCCATGCTCGACCTCCATTCTGCCTTCAGAGCCCAGGGCCCACTCTTTTCCTGAAGTTCGCGGCCATGTGGCCCTCAGAAGCCATCCTGCTCCATCACACCTTTCCTGGGTGAGTTCAGGAGGCCCAGATGGAAGGAAGGAACTCAGGGTGGCTCTGAGAGGTGTCCCCTTATACTTTGCACCTGGAGAGGAAACCTGTCCAAGCCAGATGTGCACTCGGCTGGATGCTGACCCTGGCAGGGGTCATCTGCGACAGGGAACTTAGTGGAAACTGCAGGCAGTTGGGGTAAGGCTGGGGGCTGAGCACCCCACACTGCTGTGGATCACTGCTTCTTGCTGGGCACTAGCATATCCCCTATCCCCTACCCTCTGCCTGCCTCTGATAGGTGTGTGGGGGTCCCACCTCTCTCCACTGGGCCAGCCAAACCAGCTGTGCTCACCGGGGATTGCTCTGACAGATGTGCAGCCCTAGGGTGGTCAGGGATGTGCCTCTGGGCATCACACTCAGGTGTGGGCCAGTTCGAAGTTGGTCTTTGTGATTCTTAAGGAGAATGGATTTCTTCACTTGGCGGCGAGTACGCACAGGACTACAAGAGGCTCTGTTCGACCCGCTAAAACACCCATCTCAGACTCAAATGAGTTGCTCTTTTCTAGGATATTTGCCCACGTGTCCCCCTCTGAAGTTCTGGGGTCTTGGTGCTGTGGGACAAGCACAGCATCCTAGAATCATCCAGGTCTGGGGTGACAGCTGGGAGCCTGTCACCCACACGTATGGGCTATAAAACTCCCTTAACCTTTCTGAGCCTCAGTTTGGCCCTCTGTAAAGCAGGGCCAATAGGAATTCCTGCCTGTGGAGCTGTGGCAGACCTGTAACTGGCCAGTGGGGCTTTCATAACGCCAGAGCTGTTCCTGGCGTGTGATAATTGCACGAGCTTTGTGAACCATTGCCATCTCCAATAACTGGTAATACGGTGAGAAACTGTACAAACAGAAGTGATTCACTGCTGAAAACACCCCTCACCCAGACAAGCCTCCCTTCCTGCATCACAGGGAGAGGGTTATAAGCTCCAGGTGTTCCCTGTTGGTGCAGAGTGGGACCTGGTAAGTGCCTAGAAGGGCCCACTTGCCAGGGAGTATCTAAGGGATTAGATGGGCTATCAGGAGCCCCAGCTCTTGAACCCCAGCCTGGATGTGAGCCGGCAGGGAGGGAAGGAAGCTGGTGTCCAGGTTCCCTCCAAGCCTATGTGTGCGCAGTGGGATGTGTCTCTTGTCCTCCCTGAGCCTCCGTAGTTTTCATCTGAAAAAAGACTAGAGTTATGAGGCCTCTGGGGATTGTTAGGCACTAATGGATCCGGGTTGTAGGGATGCAGCTTTCTAGAAATAGATTCAGGAGTCGGAAGGCCCTCCTCTCTGCCCTGGTCCCCTGTCAGTCTCTGTCTCTGGTAACTCTGTGAGGGGGCGTTGCAGCCTGGCGTGGCCACCAGGTTACTGGGTGACTTTGGTGTATCTTAATTTCCTCATCTGTAGAATGAGGATAATAATAGACTGGGTCCCCTTATCCACTTGAAAGGGGTGGGGTGAACTATGGCACTTTGCAAAAGTTAAAAGTGGAACGCACCCCTACGAAACTCTTAGGGGTGGGGCACGCCTGGGCTGACCAGCCTTGTTCTTGAGAACAACCCAGCCCTAACGCCAGACCTTTGTGTCTGCACCTGCAACACAAGGCTTGACTCTGGCTGCTTTTTATCTCAGCCCGGGTTTCCTAAGTTCTAGACTAGCAGCTCTCAGCTGAGAGCAGTTGGCTCCTCAGTGGACATTTCGTAATGTCAAGAGGCTCATTTGTGAGGCCTGAGTGCAGGCGAGAGAAGAGAACAGAGGGGTGCAGGGGAGAATGGGACATGCCCGTAAGAGCTGTGCGCGACCGGGCCCACCACCCCTGCTCTTCCAGCAGACGGCCCCAATCCTCTATAGCTGCCTTCTTCACACAGCGCCCCTGGGAGGCTGGCCTTGCAAAGGTGACCCGGGAACCTGGAAGGTCCACGGCTGACTCTTGGCTTGGAGCAGGCCCAAGGGACCACTGTTACTCCTCCTACCCCCTTCTCTTGCTCTCCTTCCCCCACAGCACCCTCTCCTACCTTTGCTGGGACTGATGATTCTCTGAGAATCATGGGTGCTCTGATCCCTAGCAAGTACGCTGCAAGTCCATCAGGACTCCTTCGGCCCCTGGGCAGAGCTCCCCAATGTGGAGTGCCGATGACAATGACAGTGGCCAGCATCTAACGAGTGCTCTGTCAAGGCCAGGTATTTTGCGCATACCCGAATTTTGTCCTCATTTTAGGCTCATTTTATAGATGAGACCGAGGCTCAGGGAGAATAACTGACTTGTCTGAGGTTACCCAGCCAGAGAGTGGCAGGACCAGGACCTTTCTGAGCTTTGGCACACTGACCTGGGTGTGTCTCTAACTCTTCAAGGCCACGGGGGCCGTGCATGCCAGCCTCTTACAGCTCAGGTGTCGGGAGCCCAAAGTAGAGGCTGCTGCTGGGTCCAGATCTAAAGTGGGAAGAGTCCCCCTCCCAAGACTGTGAGGACTAAGTGTGTGAACGTGTGCAAAGCTCAGAAAGCGGTGTGCAGCACAGAGGGGGCACGCAGTGAGTGTTAGCTCCCATCACTTCCGGCAGAAATGACCTAGCCCAGATGGTCCCCAGGGTCCCACATCACTGACTCTGTGCTAGAAGCTAGTGGGCAAGGAGCATGCACTGGACAGGCTGCCAAGTAAGACTTCATGTGAGATTCCGAAGTTTCTTGGAAACCACCAACTTTGTCCAGATAAGCAATGGTTGAGGCAGAGAATTGGGGAGGGAGGGCCTTGCCCAAGCCCCCCAGCCTATGGCTTCGGCCCACCTCCCTGTCCAGCAGAAACTACCCCTGAGGAGCCCACCTCTCCCGTTGCTTCCCTGGAGGCAGCCCAGCAGGCAGCAGCATCAGCCACTGGGGACCAGAGACCTTGCAGAGGACATAATGAAGGACGCCTACTGCTATAAACAGCCTGTCCAGTGCACCCTCCTTGCCCACTAGCTTCTAGCACACAGTCAGCGATGTGGGACCCTGGGGGCCATCTGGGCTAGGTCATTTCTGCCACAAGTGATGGGAGCTAACCCTCACCACGAGTTCCCTCTGTGCCGGACGCTGCTTTCTGAGCTTTGTGTCTTAGCTCGGTGGTCTCCTTTCCTGATGATTGTCTGTTTCAGACATTCATTTTTTTGTTAACTGTCAACACTAGACGTTGACTTCTCCCATTCTGCTGAGTGTCTTTAGCAGGCCACAGTGCCCTTTGTGGAACAGAAATCCTTAATATTAATGGGATTGAATTCATCCATTTTTTCCCTTTATGGTTTGAACTTTTGAAGTTTTCAGAAGTCTTTCCCTCCCCTTTATTTGGCAAGATACTTTTTATTGTAACTCTGCAGCTCACCTTTCATATTTGGGTCTTACCCACTTTTGCACATGGTATAAAGGGCTTCAGATTTGTTTTCCATACGTGGTAAGCCAGCTTCCTTAACTCCATCAGTTAAACAGTCTGACCTTTCCTCAGTCTTCTGTGATGCCCCCTCTACACCTCTTCTTTTGATCTCCTTGGTCTGCTTGGTTTGCTCTTGTACCAACCACACATTTTTCTTGCAGTGACTGTGCAGTACATACTAGTATCCAACAGGGAAAGCTCCCTCTTTACTCCTCTTTTCTAGGATGTAATGGACTTTTTTTCCCTCATTGTATATTTCAGAGTAAATTTTATCAAGGTCCTCAAAAAGTCCAACTGGATTTTTGATTGAGAGTGTGCCAAATTTACAGATTGCTTTAGGGGGAAGTGACATCTTTATAATATTATATGGCCCTGTCTAAATTGGAATGTCTCATGTATTCAGATTACCTGTCTATATAGAGGTACTTCCAGTTTTGGTTAATGCTTAGATAGTCTTTAGTTTTTATTGATATTATGAATGTTATCTTTTTATTATATTTTCTAGGTGGTTATTACTAATGTAGAAAATTGCTATGGGTTTTCATAAATTAATCTTGTGTCTGGCAACCTTACTAAACTCTCGTGTATATTGATCCTTTTGGTCCCTGGGAACCTTGTTATCTACAAATAGTGTTAGTTTTATATTTTATTTCTCAACTGTCACATCATTTATTTCCTTTTTGAAATTTTCATAGAGCATTGGCAGGACATCAGTTAGTGGTAATTGAGGTCAACCTTATCATCGTGGCCCAAATCTTAAAGAGTGTGTGCCTTAGCCTTTGCCATTAAATCTAAAATTTTCTATAAATATGTGATTTGCAAATGTAAACTGCGTTGAGATAAGACAGTTCCCTTGAATTCCTAGTTTGCTAAGGGTTGTTTGTTTTAATTATAAATAGATGTGGATATTTATCAATGTCTTTTGCATTAGGATTTTCAATGATTTTCCTTCCTTGTTCTCTTACAGATAAAGTCTTTTTGATCATGGTGTACTTTTACTTTTTAAAAATACTGTTGGAGCCCTAGCCAGGTATGGCTAAGTTGTTTGGGCATCGACCCACGAAGCAAAAGGTCACAGGTTCAGTTCCCAGTCAGGGCACGTGCCCAGGTTGCAGGTTCAGTCCCTGGTCTGGGTGCTTAGGAGAGGCAACCGACTGATCGATGTTTTTCACTCACATCGATGTTTCTCTCCCTCTTTTTCTTCCCCCACCCCAGCCTTCCCCTCTCTCTAAAAATAGGTAAATAAAGTCTTTTAAAAAAATATAATTGGGTTCAATTAGCTAACATTGAGTTTCATCTGTGCTCAAAAGTGAAATGAGCATATCCTTTTTTTGTTTTCCCAGCTTTACTGAGATATAACTGACATATAACATTGTGTAAATTTAAGGTGTACAATGTGATGATTTGATATATTGTGAAATGGTGACCGCAGCAAAATTAGTTAACATATTCATCACCTCACATCAGTACTATTTTTTGTTGTGCTCGTGGTAAGAACATTTAAGATCTACCCTCTTCGCGAACTGCAAGTATGTAGTACAGTATTGTTCGCTGCAAGCACCATGCCGTACCTTAGATCCCAAGACCTTACTCATCTTATAACTGGAGTTTTTTTAACTGATTGGTATCTTTGATCAACATCTCCCCATTTCCCCCACCCCCAACCCCTGGCAGCTACCAGTATTCTCTGTTTCTATGAGCTTGGCTTTTTGTGATTCCACATATAAGTGAGATCATACACTGTGTGATTTTCTCTGTCTGACTTATTTCTTATAGCATAAAGTCCTTAAGGTTCATCCATGTCAACACTATAATTCTTATTCCTGCATCGCCCATACGTGACTTAGGAATCAAGATGACCATGCCCATCACTGGATTAGCAATATGGAGATCGCTGGTGATACTTTTAATGGTAGTTTGTGTGGAAGCGGTGGGCAAATGCCCCAGAGGAGTACGTTCAAGAGAAAAGAGAAGGAGAGGAGGCGAAGACAGGGAGTTAAAGGAGAGAGAAAGACAATAGCTTGAGGGGAAACTAGGGCCAAGGAAGTTTTGTTTTCCTGCTTTTATTTTTGTAATGGAAGAAATAGCGCTGTGTGTGTGTGTGTGTGTGTGTGTTTGAAGTTTTTCTTTTATTTTTATATTTTTGGCCTTTGAGGCAGAGAATTAGGTTACTCATACTCTTTAGTTCCTGGGACAGTATCAGTCTTGGCTCATTAAAACCCCTCTCTTTATTTTTCCTTTTCCCTTTTATTCTTCCATTTCCTTCTCCCCTATAGCTATTATTCTCATTTCAATTTAACTTTGATTTTTAATAATTTACACACAGCGCCATTTGCCTTTTTTTGGTGCCCAGTCGTCCTATGTTTGTTTTTTTTAACAGTACAAGTTTATTTTCTCATAAATCCCGAGGCTAGAGACCTGAGATCAAGAGGTCGGCAGGTTTGACTCCTCCTGAGGACTCTTTCCCTGGCTTTCGGGTGGCGCCTTCTCACGGCGCCCTCGTGCGGTCTTCCCTCTGCGCACGCATGCGTCTGGTGTCTCACAGTCCTGGGAATTCTGACAAATGCATAGTCTTGTAACCACTACCACCATCGAGATATAGAACAACTCCATCACCACAAAAACTTCCCTCATCTTTTAGTCTGCCCGTCCCTTCTCTCCAACCCCTGATATGTTTGCCTTCCCCGTGTTTTCTTTAATTTTATATTTTCCAAAATGTTGTTTAATTGGCATCTTCCATTACAAAGCCTCTTGAGTCGGATTCTTGAACTTGCCGATGCATTTAAGATTCGTCCTTCTTGCTGTGGCTCTCGGTAGATTGTTCACATTCATTGCCAAGCTAGTATTCCACTGTGTGGATGTGGTCATCCATTCACCAGTCAAATGATATTTGGGTTATCCCCAGCTTTTGGCGATTGTGAATTAAGTTGCTCTAAATATTTGCATAAGCTTTTATGTGAACATAATAGGTTCCATTTCATTTGGATAAATAACCAGAAGTGGGATTTCTGGGTCATATGGTAAGTGTATGTTATAAGAAACTGCCACACTGATTTCCAGAGTGTCAGCACCATTTTCATGCCTGCCCTGGCTGGTGCAGCTCAGTGATTGAGTGCCGGCCTGCGAACCAAAGGGTCGCTGGTTCGGTTCCTGGTCAGGGCACATGCCTGGGTTGCAAGCCGGGTCCTTGGTTAGGGGTGTGCAAGAGGCAACCTATTGATGTATCTCTCTCACATCGATGTTTCTCTCCCTTTCTTTCTCCCCCCCTTTCCCTCTCTCCAAAAATAAATAAATAAAATCTTTTTTTTTTAAACTCTTATTTTCCTTCTGATCTTGATTTTTATTTGATATCATTTCTCTTTGTCCAGAAGTACTTCCTTTAGCATTTCTTGTAGTGTGATTCTGCTGGCAACAAATTCCTCAGCATTCATTTATCTGAAAATGCCTTTATTTCACCCTCCTTTTTTGAATGATATTAACACCGGATATAAAACTCTAGTTTAACAGATTTTTCTCCTTCACCAGTTTAAAGTGTTGTTCCATTGTCTCTTGGTCTACATAATTTCTGTGAGAAGTTAGCTGCTTTTCTTATCGCTCTTCTCTTGTAAGGTCTCCCCCTCCCCACTGGCTCTTCTTAAGATTACCTCTTTATCTTTGGTTTTTATCAGTTTGACCATGCTCTTCCTGCATGTATTTGTCTTTTTATTTTTCGTTCTTGGGGTTCACTGAGTTTCTTGGATCTATGTGTTGATGTGTACCTCTAGTTCATTGCACAGTTCTCCCTGGTGTGCATCCCCCATATTGTGCTTCTCCATCCTGCCTTTGATGGGCCCCTGGTGTGCCTCCAGATCCCCGTAAAAAATACTGTTGCCCTGAGCATCCATCTACAGGTCCCCTTAGCTGAGTAAGGTTTTATTTGGGGCGTTAGACTGCGGAGTGGAACTGCTGGCTTGCAAGGTGTGCCTGTACTAAACTGACTGAAGATCACCAGGCGTCCATATGGCGATGGGACAGTCCTAAAGAGGGGAAAGAAAGATGAGGAGGAGGCAGGAAAGAATAGGGAGAATTTCTGGATCCTCATGCTTGAGTTGGTGAGAGGAACCAGTACCCACTGTGCAAGTGGAAGAGTTAGCCAGGAGCAGGACCAGTTCATCTATGGAGACAGAGGAAAAGCAGAGGTCTGGGACAGATACAGTAGATGAGTAGGTGTGGTGGCAGGTACTTGGGGAAATTTTCTGTGGCTTCTCTATTCTTGGTGATGTGGAAAGCAGCCCGAGGGACAGGATGGGGGATGAGGTACTGGCAGTTTAAAGAGAGGAAGGTATGAAATAGCTACCTTGGCGACTGGGAGTGTGCACGACCAAAGCAGTAGAGCCCACTTGCTGGGCAGCTTGCAGGCTGTTCTTGGGCTAGCGAGAGTGGGCAGTTCCTCTGGCAGAGGCCGGGCATGGAGCAGACCCAGCAAAGGGCTCCACAGGCCTAGGTTGGCAGTGCCTGGCGTCATTCTGGGCTCCACAGGCACAGGGTGGGCAGTGCAAAGCGGCTACAGGTCACCATGGACTTGCTGTTTTATGGGGCGCCTGGGGAGGTGGGGTGGTGGCAGTGTGGTGGGAAGATCTGTAATTATGTGACCAGGCTGTTCAGCAGGTGTGGGTACTCAGTGCTTCTCTGTCTATAGCTCTCTTTTGTATTATAAAAGTGATCCATGCCACACCAAAAAAAATTAGGAAAAGTTTAAAAAAATGATAAATAAAAAAGTAAAGATCACCTGAAATGCAGCTCCCTCTACCCCAGAGGCAATTGCAGTTTGTTAACATTTGGTTGTCTTTTTATTAAAGAAAAGGGCTGGTCCCTGCCCAATGGGACCCTGAGGTCTGATCTCTTGTCGAAATGTGAGTAACACACCCGACCAAATGGAGCCAAGCAGTAGTGTGTTAGGCTGAGTGGGCCAAGAGGAGTCGCCTCCCCATTCCTGGCAGAAGTCAAGGAGGGCTGCACGGAGGAGGTGGCCATGAATTGGGTCTTGAAGGTTGAGGGTCCCTTGAGCCTGCCTTGCTGTCTTTATCCCTTCCACCGCCTCTTGTTCAGTGTTTCTCAAGGACAGGGCCAGCTCCCAGCCTCTGCCCCATTGTGTGGCTGACAAGGTGGGCATGCTCCAGGTGAGATGAGTGGAGAGCACCCTCTGTATGAGGAGAAGGGAGGCAGAGTGACCTGCCACTAGAGCCCCTCTATTTGTGCAGTGTGCAGCCTGTGTGATCATACAGTTGTCATACAAGGAGAGTCCCTCTACCCCTGACATCAGCCCATGTGGTGAGATGGAGAAGGGAGGCTACATGTTCCACCCTCCTGGGTCTGTGTCCCCCTCCAGATAGCAGCGACAGCGAGGTGGAGCTGTCCATGGTGCGCCACCAGCCAGAGGGGCTGGAGCAGCTGCAGGCACAGACCAAGTTCACCAAGAAGGAGCTGCAGTCCCTCTATAGGGGCTTCAAGAACGTGAGTGGTACCCATCCCTCAGGAGAGGCCCTGACGCACCCAGCCCTTTTATCCCTGGCTCCAGAAAGGGGGATTCTGGCCCGGGCAGACTTTCTTGAAACTTCCGTGGCATAGCAAGTATCCCGGGGCCTTGATGAGGCTCATGTTTTGTGGGAGACCTGTCTGGGGAGGTGTGGGCCAAGCCCCGGAATCAGTGTCCTGAAGACCCTGTACTCCTATCTGTGTTTCTAAGTGCTGGCACAGGGGAGGGGTGTTTAGAGGGACCAAATTGGCCTGAGGGCCCCCACCTACCCCTCCTGCCTTGCTCCACCCAAGCACCAGGCTTTCCGGGGGGCTCGGTGGAGCCCAGCAGGGCCCTGGATGGCAGGCATCCCTCAGAGGGTGGAGTTAGGGCACAGGGCTGGGGTGGCTAAGGCTACTGAGGGCGTGACTTCCTGCTGCAGGAGTGTCCCTCTGGCCTGGTGGATGAAGATACCTTCAAACTCATTTACGCACAGTTCTTCCCTCAGGGAGGTGAGTCTGAGGCCAGCCCCCGTGCCCTCCTCCCCACTCCTCCTGAAGCCCCCGCTTTGTCCCTCTGGCAGTTCTGCAGAGGGTGGGTGTCCCTTTATGGGAAGGGGACCCTTGCCTCCACCTCTGTGCTCCCCCCACCACTTGCTTTCTGGAGGCCTGCTGCTGCCTCTATCCCATCGGAAGAGGGACCCCAGCTCAGGACACAGGTGGACCCCCAGAGGGGCTGCCTGGGGTGGGGGCTTTGCTTCCAGGAGGCTCCAACACACCCCAGCCAGTACCCTTGCTCCCCCAGATGCCACCACCTACGCGCACTTTCTCTTCAATGCCTTCGATGCTGACGGGAATGGGGCCATCTGCTTTGAGGTAGGTCTCTTGTACCCTCCCACGTCCTCTGCAGCTTGCAAGGTGTCCCCCTGCTCTGGTGCCGCACCCTCGGGCTGTCTAGAGGGTCAGGCATGATCCTGGTGTACATGCTCCAGTGTGTCCCCCAGGGAATGGGTAGACTGTACCTGACTGGCCTTGGGCCTAACTGTGAAGTCAGTGGAATTTGACTTTGCTGTCTGACCACCGTAGTCCCAGCCTTGTCTTCCAATCCAGCGCCACTGAACCCAGGGAGCTACTGAGGCACCCTGAGGTGGTAGTCACCCAGGGTGAATTTGCACCTGAGAAGGAGGCAAGGCTGCCTCAGAGGTCTGTGCTAACAGTGGGGTTTCAGGCTCCTGGCCAAAGAATGCACCCCTTTGCCGGAAAACAGACAGAGCGCCTGGCCTGAGCAGGCTCCTGCCATCCCAGCCAGACACTACATGAGTCTGTCGTCCCCTTACAGTGCCCCCCAGTATGGCCTCGCCCGGCTCTGTGTGGGCAGCCATGGGTCCCACCCAGGCCAGGCCACAGGATCATTTGAAGGAGGCATCTCTGCGGAGCCCAGGCCCCTAAAAATAGCTGCAGGTGAAAAACTGAAACCTCTCTGGGGAAGAAAACCATGCTGAGAACCAGGCGTGATCGATAACCACTCAGCCCAAGGGCAGTGACAGGAAAGCCACAGGGCCAGCGGGCCTCTCAGAAAGCTCCCGGATCAGCTGCGGGGACGATACCAACCCGAATAACTTGTCCCAGCGCCGCTGCATTCCTCTTTATGTGCCAGCCCATGCAGCAGTGCACTGACACACCAGCTGGGTGACCGCAGGGCCCAGCCTCCCCGGCCGCACTCTAAGGGCTCGTGTGTGTGTGTGTGTGAACGTACAGTGTTTTCATCTTCTTTATTCTCAGTGATACCTGCACACAGTAAAAATCCAATTGGCACAGAAGAGTAAACAGGGAAAACTCATTGTTCCACCAGCCCGTCTTCTGTGACCAGTTGCTGCGGATCCTTCACGAGGCACCCGAGAGACATCTGGGAGTGAAGCGTGGGGAGGACCCTAGTATAAGGGACCACTAGGGCATTGTGGGTGGTTACCCCTGTTCTGCAGTCAGGATCAAACTGCTCAGCAGGGCCCCAGTGTGTCCAAGTGGGTGTTAGGAAAGTCTGGGTTATCCTCCGGTGGCCAACACTCTCAATCCCACAAGCAAGGGGTCTTGTGGTCCCTTTAAGGTGGTAGGTGGTGGGTCTTTGGTGGCGGTGCTGTCAGTGGCTGAGTTGAGGGCTTCAGCGCCGAAGCTCATCTGCCTGGTACCTTCTCAGAAGTTTGTTCCTCGGGTGTCATCCTGGGCCTTCCACATGCTTCTCTGCGTGTGGAGTTAATCCTGTGTTTTCACATGGCATTTGTTCTCCGTGAGGCCCTTGCTCTTGGTTTTGGTGTCTGCTCCAGGAAAGCTTTTTCTTGAAGGGAGGAGGGCATGTGTCTCCCCAGGGACCTTCCAATCAGCAGAGCACCGTCCTGGCTGCTGCCAGGCTAGGAAGGGTCCTGCCAGGCTGGGGTAACACTCGGCCTCCTCATGGCCTCAGACTCTACATGCTCTGAAAATGGAAACTCAGGTCAGTTTACAGGTATTTATGGTGACCCCAATTCTTCTGTATATTCTTGAGAGACAAGACCCCATTAATTAAAATTTACTGATACGGGGAAATATTGTAACTTCCCTGCCCTCACCGAAAAGACTATCAGAAAATGGCAAAATCAGCAAACCTTAGCATTGCCCCATGGAGCCGTGGTCCCACGTTCTCCCTCGGGGCCTGCCTCCTGCTCTGGTCCTCCTGGGTCCTCAGTGTGCCACAGGAGGAAGCCTGGGGCTGGCCTCCCCGGCCCGGGCACAGACAATGCTGCACAGAGGTGCAGTGCAGGGCCTCGCTAATTCGCCTCACTCATCATGCCAGAGCCGCTGCTCTCTCGAAGAGTTATGACTGGTGTGTGTGTGTCTCAAGGAGGCTGTGGCTGCCTCTGCCTTACCTCCCAATGCAGTAACCCGCTTCCGGCACTGTCGACCACACAGGGCGTGCCTTGAGCAGCCAGGGAGAAGGCCTGCAACCTTCCCATCCCCGGCTGCCCTGTGCTCTACCTGGCGCCCCTCGTGGGCACTCTGGGGTGTCAGGAAACTGAGGCTCTCTGCATCACTATGTCACTTGTAGGAACCCCTCACCCTCCCTGGGCTGTGCCTCCAGGACAGCCACAGAGCAGGGCTGTGGATGCAATAGGCTTCATTCACCCCGGATTTAAAAGCAAGCAGTCACATACAGCAAGCAACGGTCCCACGTGCAGCTGTGCTGTGTGGGGCTGGCAGTTTAGAACCAGCAAAGCTGCTGGACTTGGGCTCATCCGTGTGTTACTGAGGACGGGCCAGTGGCCTCACAGCGCACATTCCCACCCTCCTCTGTCCTGGTACTGTCACTACTATACTACACACACTCTTAGGGACACTGTATGGGGACATTTCATGGTTGTGGTTGACCACGAGGGCTTCCATACTCCAGGCCCAGGTCTGTGAAGAGGAGAGAGGAGGACAGTAGTGCCCTCCCATGGCCTACACGAGAAGGGGGTCCTATGTGGAACTCCATACCTTTGCCCTGCCCCGGGAAAGCCTGTCAGACTCCAGAGAAGAGGGAGTGACATGAATTCAGAGTTGCTGTGAGTCTTCGCCACTGAGTAAATCACAAACAAGCTTCAGTGATGACCTCGCACCCAACTCAGGCCTCAGAGAATTGTCATGCGGTTTCTCCTTGACACAAGTATTCTTTCCTTTTCTTCACTTAAACACACACATGACTTCCAGCGTCGCATAGATTACAGGCATACCTTGGAAAACAGCAGTTAACACCCCGCACGCCTGGGGCGGCAACCGTCTCCTGTTTTAGCTGATTGTCACCCTTTGTCTCCGTGTCTCCCAGTAGCACACCTCTAACTCCTTCCCGACTGTCCAGCCTTAGCCACGGCCTGTGGACGTCTGCCACGGTGGGGAGGGCTTGGGCCTCCCATGCACACACTTCCTCAAGCCCAGCTTCCAACAGAGGTCCAGGATGCAGACTGCGCAAGGACTCACAGTCTCCCCTGACCGTGGGAGCTTGCGCCCAGGAAGCCTTGCGGTAAATGTGGCTGCACTCTCCCCTCCCGCACACATTCTTATTTTACCTGCTCTTGACCGCAGTCCTGACTTTTCACTTGCCTGGAGTCTGCGACCTCAGCACTAGCGTAGCCCCAGGCCCGTCTCCAGTCATCTGAACGGGCGCCTCCCTGAGGATCTCTTCCCTTCTCTCCTGCTTGGGTCTGCTGGTTCCCTGGTCCCATCACCTTCCTCTTTCTTGCTTCACTCTCTCTTTTTCAGGGGCACGTCTTCCAGCGGCTTTCTGGGAAAGAAAGAGTATGTGGGAGGTAACTGTGAGCGTGTGGACGTTTGGGAGAGTCTTCATTCTGTTCTCGTTCTTGCTTGACGTGTTGTGTGGGACCAGAGCCACAGCAGGACGCTGTGCTCCTTCGGAATGGTGGCCATCATGCCACTGACTGCTGCCCCAGAGTTGCCGTCAGAAGGCAAAGCCTGCTGATCCCTCTCCCTGGGCACAGGACTGGATTCTGTTTTTCTCTTTGGTTTTGTTCTTCTCTCTGGAAGCCCGTAGGATCCTCTCTTTGTGGCTAGTTTTCTGAAATGGCATCAGGATATATGCCCACCGGTGACACGGCGAGCTGTTTGCAGGCATGGGAAATCTCCCCTCACTTCTCGTCCTGCGTTCCCCATGTCCTCCGTCTCTCCCGGTGCCTGCGGAGCGGGCCTCTCTTTCTCGTCATTCCCCATGTCAGGGAAGATTCCACTTGCTTCTCCAACCCTTCCTCTAAGTCTGTCGTCTTACGTTCTTGTTTTTAATTCCCAGGATCTTGTTCTTGTTCTCAATGATTCCTTTTTTATAGCATCCTATTCTTATTTTAGGGATGTCACGTTTTCAATCTCCGAATCTAATAGTTTTTGTTAACTTTTCTTTTTCTCTCCTGGAATAATCTTTGTTTCTTCCAAATTGCTTTTCACTGTTTCCCTTAGGCTCTCTCTTTTGTGAAACAGGCTTCCTCAGATCCAGAAAGAATAAAATTTGAGTGGGGACTAAACCCTGTGGCATATGGCCCTGTCCCTCCACAGCCTGCCCCCCCTTCTTTCAGAATGCCCTGCTTAGACCCCACGGGGCAGGGAGGCTTGACCGGCAGGCTTCCAGGTGTGGAGGGAAAGACTTGTGTCCCACCAGCTGTTACACCACAACAGTTGGCTTTTCCATGTGGAAGCTGTTGGAACATCCCTGTCTTGTCACACTGGTAATCAATTATCACACTCAGAGGTTTGTCTGGACTCAGAATTGAGCACTGGTAGCTTAGCTTTTGAAGCTGGAGGTTTTCAAGCACCCTGACATGCAGATACTGGTAAACTACAAATAGGGTATCCCATTATGAAAGGGTGCCCCCAGGGCTCCTCTATCATAGCAGTGCATTATGGTCTGAGACGCCATACGTTTGAATGTCTTTACTTGAGAAGACCGGTAACAGCTACCATGTCATCCCCGCCACACACACACTCACACACACACACACTCACACAGGCACACATGCATTCATTCACACACACACTCACATGCACTCCTACATGCACAAACATGCATGCATTCACACACAGCCACATGCATTCATATGTGCACGCATGTGTACACACTCTGTCAACCTGATGGACACCACTGGCATGCTCTGTAATGGAAGCTCCTCACCTCTAAGCTGTGAATTCAGTGGAAGCCACGCTGTGAACTGGAAATAGAATCTGGAGTCCGACTGTCACTCCTCACCCTTCTTTGCTCCTAGGACTTTGTCGTTGGCCTTTCCGTCCTTCTGCGAGGAACAGTCCAGGAGAAGCTCAAGTGGGCCTTTAACCTCTATGACATTAACAAGGACGGCTACATCACCAAAGAGGTATGGAGGGACTGGGGCATGGCCCTCTGCCCTCCCGTCCCCACCCAGAGACCAGGCTGGGTACAGCTGCCAGGGAGCTCTCGGTCCTAGACCCCTGAGTGCAGGGAGTGCGAGAGAGTGCCCCTCACCACACGACTCAATCCAGTTCAACACGTGTGCTAGGACCATCCCTTCTGACAGGAGGACCTGGGGGGACATAGGTGGAGAAGCCTAGGGTGGGGCTGGCTTTGGCTCCCACCAATCAAGGGGCAGTGAGATCCCTTAAGATGTGGGGGGCCCTTACCACATGGGGCCACAGTTGGGTTCTTTTGGCCCAAACATGTTTTTTGTATATGAAATAGTTGCTACAGTTTCAAATTTTGGAGACAAAAAAATCTATCTCCAACCCAAAAACTTTTGGAGACTCAGAAGCTGTCACTGGGCAGAGCTGATGGGGGCCCCTCCTTCTCTTACCTGCCCTGGAAAGGCTCTCCACCCATGCATGCAGCCCCCTCCCCTCGGGCCCTTGCACCCTCCCCCCATTCTTGCAGCTGGACTCATGCCAGCCCCTCTGCTGCCTCCAGGAGATGCTGGCCATTGTGAAGTCCATCTATGACATGATGGGCCGGCACACCTATCCCCTCCTGCGGGAGGACGCACCTCTGGAGCACGTGGAAAGGTTCTTCCAGGTGAGCACTCCAGCCTGGATGTGTGGGAAAAGGCAGCGGAAGAGGAAGAGGAAGAGGCCCCTGTTCAGGGCACCCTGGGCAATCCGCTCCCGTCTCTGAGCCTCCCCCTCCCACTAGGAGGTTAAACGGGCATCCGCCGCTCTGCTGGTTGTCAGGATCAGAGGAGCAAGTTAAAACGTCATCCCCACTCCCCGATCGGCTGAACCTTGGCTCAGGGCAGGCTGAGGCTCATGGATTGCAAGGCAGCGGATACCTTGGCCAGAGTTCTGGTGCCTTCCAAGAGCTCCCCCAGCTCCTCCAGGGAAACTGTCTGCAAGAAGAGTGGGGTAGGGGTGACTTCTCAGTGTCCATGGGACATGTGGCCCTCTTGTGCCCCAGTCACTCCATCTGCCCTGGTTGTCTATCAGGGTGCATTCTAGGAAGCGTCATCCAAGAGGCTGTCAGAAGCAGCGGCGGATGGGAGGGGCTGAGGAAGGCACTCTATGTGGCCAGGATCCAGTGTAGGGGACAGAGGGGACAGGTTGGGGTGGAGGAGGCCCAACGGTTCACATCCTCAGGCCTGGGGCAGGGACTGTCCCTGGTGAGACACAGACTCACCAAGGGTGTGGCTTGGGTTGCAGAAAATGGACCGGAATCAGGACGGGGTAGTGACCATTGATGAGTTTCTGGAGACCTGTCAGAAGGTAGGTGTCCTCAGGAGTTGAGACTGCCCAGGGTCCTGCCCCTGGCAACCCTCAGGCCACTCTCCACCTCCAGGCTCCACTTCCACTGTGTCATCTGAACCCTTCTCTTCTCTACCTGCTCCTACCAGCCATAGCCCACTTGGGCACACTGTACCTCCCTTGCATGCTTTGAATTAGACGGGACAGATACGGGGCTAACAGGGGGGTGATGAGGCCATGTGGCCCTTGGGCAGAGCCTCCCCAGCTTTGCTGACCCTACTCTGCAGTGTTCTTGGGGGTGGGGGAGGCAAAGCACTGGACCTCTGCCACTTGCCTCACTCCCAGAGCAACCTTGGCCTCCGTCTAGGTGAGCAGCCAGGGAGGTTTGTCCTTCAGTGAATTAGCTGATCCCAGACTGGCTGCACTCAGGCCATGGGGCTGAAGACAGGCTGTGCCTGACCAGCTCCCCGTAGGCAGGGACACAGACAGCAGTCCCTGCGGAATGAGTTCTGGGTCCCTGCGGAGAATCTGCTCAAGGTGGCCGGAGATAGGCACTGCCCTGACCCGGCCTCGCATCCCCTCTCCACACAGGACGAGAACATCATGAGCTCCATGCAGCTGTTTGAGAACGTCATCTAGGACTCATGGGGTATTGCCAAGTGGCCATTGCCACCACCTCAATCCTGCCAGGAACAGCCTCCATGAGAAACATTTTTCTAATATATTTGCAAGAAGTGAACAGTTTGCTCCAGACACACACAAACACACGCCATTCTTCTGGATCGTCAGAGGGGGACCGAGGTCAGAGAGGTTCTGCATCTGCTTGGGAGCCAGGTCCAGGTGACATGAGCTACACTCCCCCAGCCAGCCGTGTCCCAGGCCAGCGGAGTGAGGCTGCCTCTGGGGTGGGCTGATGGAAGAGCAGTGCGGATGGCCACTGGCTGCCGGGCGTGAGCCCAGGCACCTCTCCCTCCTGCCGCCCTTCTTTCCCACCACCCATCAGCCAAGCCCTGGTCTCCTTGTTCCCCCAGCCATTCCCAGCCCACTGACCACACTCCCAGAATGCCCCTCACTGCAGGACACTGGAGGGGCAGCTGGGGGTCAAGGAAAGAAGTGGTGGTGGAGGCAGAGCCCGCTGCTTCCTGGAAGGATCCCTGGGTGGGCTCTGCTCCAGTGATGAGGGACCACAGGGCCCTGCTGTCCCTCCATCCCAGGAAGGGGGCCCTTTAAGCTCAGGGTTGGGTTTCCTGGTAGAGAATGTGAGGGGGGCTGTCTGCTGACTCAACTAGATGGGAGAAACCCTCCCCTACTTGCCCAGGCCTGGCTCAGTGGGGATGCAGTAGTGGGGCTGCCCCCCACCCTTCAGGCTCTAAACTGTTCACCCCAAGGTCATTATAGGTCCCAAAAAGAGGTCACATGGCTCAGGGAGTGGCAGCTCAGGAGCCCAGGGGGTGAGCGAGCCGAGGAAGGGCTTCTCTGTCCCCTTGTCCCTCAGCGTCTGTCTGCCTTGGCCCAGCAGTTTGGTTGAGACTTCCTTCCGGTTAGGGTCCTCAAGCTCACCCCAACCCCCTACAAAAAGCACAAGCATCCCCAGCAGCTCAGGTTGAGCCCATGAGGGGAGCTGAAGACATTTGTTTTCCCAGACGAGGCCCTCCTGGTGGGCTGAGGCCTGGGTCCCAGTATCCCTGATAAAGGTGGCCTGGGGAAGGAACCTGGGGTCAGTTCTGTGCCTCAGAGCAGGGGGCGCTTAAAACCTACCCTCAGCCCAGCTCACCAATGTTCAAAAGCACAAACCCCAGGACTCTGCTTGGCCAGGTTCTGCTCTGGGGCTGTGGCCAATGTCCACCTGAGGCCAGAGATAGCAGTGAGGGCTGAGGGGCCTGAGGTCGGTGGCGGGCTCACAGGGGCTTCCAGGAGACAGAGATGACCACTCCTGCCTGCTCAGGCAGCACAGGCCCTCCTCAGGAACATCCTCAAACATACATTCCATCAGCTGCCACCATCTCTGCTCGGCCTGGCCCCAGGGTGAGCAGGACGCTGCGAGGAAAGGTGGGATGGCGGAGGCCATGGAGACTGGCTCCATGTTCCCATGGAGACATGGGAACTCCTTGGCACCCACAAGTGGTCCTCTCCTTGGAGTTGCACTGACGTCCCATTTCCAGTCTGACTGGGGGGTTTCCTCTCCCTTCCTCCAGGAGGGCATCAGCTTGCCCGGGCTCAGGGATCTTTTCCCCCCGCCCCCAGCCCAGTCCTCCCAGCTGGTGTAGCTCTGCCTCTTGGGCCCAGGCCATAGGAGAGGGTCACCGCCATTCCCTTGTCCCCCTTGGCCTCAGCCAGGCTGGCTCTCTTCCAGCCAGGAGAGGGTAGCCTCCCATGCTGGGACGTGGACTGGCCGCATGTCTGCATGGCAGAAGCGTCTCCCTCGGGCACAGCCCAGGAGGGCAGTTCCTGTTCTCAGCATCCACCAATATTCAGTTCTGTATATTTTAATAAAATAAACTTAACAAAGGAGAGGGACCCTCCTTGGCTTTATCCTGACTGTGAGTTTTGGTCTGGCTCCTCCCATCTCTGCTGTTATCCATGGCTCCTGCCCAATGCTGTGCTGGTAAGTGTTTAACATGCCTCGAATTGTAACATTTGTCCATTTCCTTGCTGGATTTAAAGCTTCTAATGTGATGTCACTAAAGGCAGAGTTGGGATGTGATGGCCACAGTGGAAGACTTTATGAGAAAAGCCAGCCAGCAGGCAGGATACCTTCCTGAGGTGCCATTTATACTTTATTCCCAGATCACTTTTCTTTACCAGTTCCAGGAAGTAATTTCTGCATGTCCCCTTGGCTGGAGGGCACAGGTCACAAGGGAGAAACAGAGTCTGCCTGACGATGTCTTTCCTGCTTTTTGCTTTCAAAAGTGTAAGTAAGCTCAGTAAGGGTTACGCCAGGGGAGGAGCAAGAAATGAAAACCTGGGGGGAGGGGCAGAAGGGGGACCTCCAACTTGGGGACAGAGAAGAGGTAGGTTCTGGGTAGTCTTCAAGGGCCAGACCCCAGGCCACGTGACATCATCTCCACAGTGACGCAGACCCTAGCGTCCACGGGTCACCAGCTTTGACTGGTGGGTATCTCAGCAGTAGCCAGGAGGGCAGGTGACAGACCCCCTTCCACCACAACACAGCAAAATTTCCACCCCACTCGAGCTCAAGGACCTTGGCACAATCCCAGCAAGGGAGCTGTCTGACTGCTGTCTGGGTTGGGATGACCTGTATTTGCCATGGCCTGGCCACTGTGTGGATCCCGTTCACTCGGGCCACAGACTGATGGGCAGGATGGGGAAGCTGAGCTGAAAGGTGTTAAGACCTCTCAGCCATTAAAGAGTAGGGTCAGGACTTGGCCCCAGGATGGTGACTCCAGGCTGGATGTAAGCACTGAACCATCTGCTTCATGATAGGCCACAGAGCTCAGAGTAAGGAAAGCCCGTCTATCTATCACCCATCCATCCATCCATCCATCTTACCATCCATCCAGCCACCATCCATCTGTCTGTCCATCCATTTGTACATGTTTCCCGCTCAACTACTCAACACTTTCCTGATCCAGACACAATGCAGAGGGAGCAGCTGGGTTATGCTCTCTGCAGTTGAATGGCAGTGAGTGGTCTCGAAGGACCCCTGGTCTCAGAGTCAAGAGACTTTAGTCCTGATCTGGACCATAAAACTCATGTGGCCTTGGACAAGTCTCAGACTCTCACTCTCTCTGTCTCTCTGTCTCTGTCTCTCCCTCTCTCTCTGGGTTTTGGTTTAGGAAAAAAGGAGGGAACACTCCCCAACTCATTTTAAAGACTGGTATTACCGGGCTTTGTTTCTAAAATCGTGGATAGGATAAGAAAGAATTATAGGATGTTCTCAACTATAAACAAAGATGTAAAAATCATATTAGTCATCTCATTTCAATATAAGTCATGTATACATGATATATGTAACATCATGACAGATTTGGGTTTATCCTAGAAATACAAGGCTTAACATTAAAAAATATAAGCACTTTAGTGTCCAATAATGTGGAGTATCCAGGCATCTGTATTACTCCTTCCACTGAAAACAACATAAAACCTGGTTTTGCCTGGGTCAGCGACAATTGCATGGACTGTCTGAACCAGCTGGTCATAAAAGGAATGTGCAGACTCCAGCTGCCTGCAGAATGAACTCAGCTGGGTTCCAAGGTTGGAGAGGAAAGTGCCGTGCACGTGGGGCCCAATCTGCACAGGGAGGGAGCCTACGGCCAGTGCCAGAGCCAGCATGGCCCAGAGTTATCCGGTGCCTATGTAGGGCCAAGATCAGGGGCCGCGGAAGAAACTCTCCCCTCATGGCTCGCACGCCCTGCCCACTACCATAGGGAATTGCATATATATCAAAGGGAGGATACAGGTCCAGTTAGCCCTTGTCCAGAGTTGAGAGATCCTGGAGAAGGGACAGTATAATGGGAATGGGTGTGGCAGGAGGCCTGGTGTGGCCCTGGAAGGTATTCAGGCACCTTCTGAGCAGGCACCTAAGCATAGCGCTCTATTGGGTGGTGTAGCTTCCAGTCAGGAGACCGTCCAACCCACACTCGCCCCGTCAGCTCCCGACTGTGGAGGGCCATCAGTGCTAGAACTGGGCCCTCTGCCATCTGCTGGGTACCTTTTTGTTTTGTCTGTTTCTTGACCAGGAAACCTCAGCTAGTCTCTAACTCACCTGTCGCAGCCCTGCCTGTCTTTGCTCTCACACCCGGACTCAGGCACAGGCCCCTGTCTGCTCAGCCCCCTTAGCTGGCTTTGAAAATCATCAGTCTGTCGTGTGGATGCAGTATCTATGCCTACTCCACTCCCACGCCTGAGATGGCCTGCCCTTTCCCCCCAGCAATAAAGGCTCCTTTCTCACGACATCCCAGGGCACCATGGGGGCACTGAAGAAGGACAGCTGGTGGGCCACCAGTCTGCTGCCTCTCTAGCATTCTCCCTCTTCTGGCCATACCCCCCAGTCTCTCTGGGGATCGCTCCCCACTCTCTATCCAGGAACTCTAGGGCCCTGCCTCCAGGGTCAGCCCCGAGCCCAGTAGTACATGGCTTTTCTGGTCAGAGTGAATGGTTGAGGGTGGGCACCTGGAGCCAAGGAGGCCCAGGGAGATCCAAGCCGGGAATGCTGGGAAAGGCTCTGCTCTCTCACTCTTGAAGCTTCAGGGATATGAGTCCTGGGGCTGGTGCTACCATTTTGCCACTGGGGGAGCCATGGGGATGAAGCCAGAGCGGGACTGGCTGAGGGATGGAGACTGAGAAAGTGGGGGTTGGGGGCAGGATTTAACTCTTGAGCTCAAAATTAAGCTATACCGTAAGCAAGCCCCTCCCAGTGTCTAGATTCTTCACTTATAGGAGCCATTCATAGGATCTCCAGCCCCCAACACTCCACCGGAAGCTAGTTAGAACTGGTCTCTCTGGAACTTTCAGTTGAAAAATGCTCAACTGCAACAGCCCTTAATGTCAAGCTCAGCTGTGGGATGGAACGTGCTTTCCAGACGTGAGACCTGAGGGAAGCGGGGACCAGGGCCAAGATACCCAGCGCTGTCCCCCCCTGCCAGAATGTGGGTCTCTTGCCAGAAGGAGCCACAGTGTTCACCCCTGTGGGCCCAGGACAGCCCTGCAGCTGGCACATGGGGGAGGGAATGGTCAGTAATGCTGCTGAACCAAAGGTTGTAGGGAAGGGGTCGCTGCTGTGGAACGGACAGGCCAGAGTGGGCCTGCTGGGTCACAGGCCAGCTCCAGAGGCACCAGGGGCAAAGTCTGTTTCAAACATGTGGCCTGCACTGTCGGGCCCATCCTTCTGAACACCCAGTCCCACCTCACCCCAGCATAGTTCTCTTCCATCCACTTTCCTTTCCTGAGCTATTCTCACTGTATCCCATTCCCTGGAGCTTAGCTATTGAAGCCAGGGGGTGCTTTTCCACTGGTTTGAAAAATCAAATACAGTAAAACATCAGACACTAAAAATGAGGCCTCACAGAACAGGCTATCAGTCAGGCCTGGACTGCCAACTGCCAGCCAACTAAGGCTGTGACATCCTCAAGGACCCTTTGCATCAGTTCTCCAGAGTGGAGAACCCATTTGTCCATTTTGTTTCTCTCGGTGGAGCAAGCTGGTGCTTCAGTGAAACCTAGTACCTTTCTCTTTGGTTTCCTTCTTTTCCTGACCATTTCCTCCACAGGTTTCCTTCTTTTCCTGACCATTTCCTCCACAGGTTTCAGCTCTTAGAGTGCTTATATGCCCAATGTGTACATTAATTCCCTGGGCAAGAATCTTGCCTTTAACTTGTTTGTTTGCAACAATGCCAACAGCAGGCTAGGCGACACTGTAGACTCTTCCGGTTTTGCCATGGTAACATCTGTGGGTGTTCCTTTTTGAACAATCCCCATTCCCTGATGTCTACAGTACCACCTTTCTTGTAGGCACACAGATTCGTGGCCGAAAACCCAACTCCATGTCTCGAAAAGTCCTCGCGAGCTTAGAATGGGTGGCTCCCTTCTTTCCCTTTGTGTTAGTAATTTTGGCTCCAACAGGTGAGTGCTGTTTTCAAATTCACTAACCTTTTCTTCTGCAATGTTGAATCTGCCATTAATCCATCTAGCACATTTTTCATCTTAGACATTGCAGTTTACATCAATGGAAGTTTGATTTGGGTCCTTTTAAAAAATATCTTCCGTGTTTCTAACTTTGAACAGATGGAGTATAGTTACAGTAACTGTTATAATGTTCTTGTCTGTTAATTCTAACAAGTCAGTTCTGAGTTGCACTAAAATGCTTGATTCTTCTCATGATCATATTTTTCTGCTTCTTTCCAAATCTGGGTTATCTTTGATTAGATATCAGATCTTACAAACTTTACTTTGTTGGCTGCTGGCTTTTTCGTGATTTCCATAAACATTATTAAGCTTGGCCTGTGGTGTAGTTAAGGTACTTGGAAACAGTTTCACCCTTTTGGGTCTCGATTTTATAATCTGTCAGGTCTAGCGCTCATTATTCCCTACCGAGGCAAAACCTTCATAAATACTGTACCCTGTGTGCCATGATTTCTGTTGTTCTGATGTGACTAGTGGGAAGAGGTGCTGTTCCTGGCCTTATGCAATCTCTTGACACTCTTCCCTCTGAGCCTTCTTGATGACGCTTTTTAGTCTCAGGTAGCTGCTTCACAGGCATGCTCAGGACTCTGCTGAACACTTGAGGAGGAAGCCCTACAGAATGCCATGTTCTCTTTCTGCCCAGGTGTCTTCTCTCAGTACTGTCCTGCAAACTCTAGCTACCTATGTCTTCTCACTGGGCCCTCAGTTCCCTATCTGCAACTCATGGTGGATGCTGGCTCCACCTCGGTCCCCCTTTCTTGCATCACAGCCTGCAGACTGTTTCAAAGCATTAAGCAGGGGCCTCATTTGTTTCCTGTCTGTCTGTCATCACTGTTACTTGAGGTCCAGTTTCTTGAAAACCACTGTTCTGGGCATTTCGTTTGAGTGTTTTTGGTTGCTTCATGCAACAATAAATCCTGTCCATTCCTCCATCTTGTTTAGAAGCAGAAATCCTCCTTTCCTTGGCTTTTGGAAGGCTTGGCCCCCTGACCTCTGCCTAAGTTATGTGTTCACTCATCAACCTGTTTTTCTGACTGCCCCTCTGGTGCTGTCCGCCCTTATAGGGTGGGTCTCCTGACTGGGGTTTATGCCAGGTTCTCTAGTATATTCCCCTGTTCACAATCACCCCCACAGGCTTCACTTCTATCTCTATGCTGACCTCTATCTTGAAGCCAGACTAGAACCCCACACTCCAACTGCCCGCTCTGCAGTGACCCCTGGAATATCCCACGGGCACATTGAACACACCCCATCCAAAACTGAGCTCGCCGTCCTCTCCCCAGAATTGCTGTCACTCCAGAGCCCGTTTCAATGAATGGTACGGTAGTACCATCTACCAGGCTAGAGGACTAGGGGGCAGCCTTGCCCCTTCTTCCCTTTCTCCCCCACCTCACGTCTTCATCCGGGACTGTCATTTCTACCACCTGTACACCTATGAACTCTCATCCTCTCCAGTGCACACCAAGCCACCATTGCTCTCATCTGCCCCACTCACACCCAGACACCTTTCTTTAGAGGCATGACCAGAGTAAAAGTATTCAAATGCAAGTCTAACCATGGCATCCCCTGTGAGGACCTTCCAGTGACGTCCTGTGTGCTAGATAAGACTCAGACTCCTTTCTGGGACAAGTAAAGCCCTTGAAGATCTAGTCCTTAACTAAGTCTTGGACCTCTTGCCCACAAGCCCTTATAGGTTGTCATTTGCCAGAGGCCTGGAGAGCTTGGGTTGTAACTGCCTGCTTAATTAAACCACCTCTCCAGGAAAATGCCTGTCCTCTGACACTGGAGGTTATGCCTCCCACTATCCTCCCCTGAACCCAACACAGTGCATATGAAGACAGGGCTGCTGCAGATGGGTGTAAACGGCTGTACCTGGGGTCAAAAATGGTGGTTCCCCTCCTCACTGCCTGTGTTATCTTGCGCAAAGCACTTTCAGCCTCAGGCGCCCCATAGGTAAAGTGAATGAAAACATCCCTCCTCTCCTCAATAATATGCCAGAGATTTGTCTTGGTTAACCAGAGCGCTATAATTTGGTTTCTTCTACTGCATTTGCCCAACATCAAAACGGTACCTGTGTGCTCGCCTGGCAACACATATACTAAAACTGGACCCATACAGAGAAGACTGGCATGGTTCCTGCGGAAGGATGACACGCAAATTCATGAAGTGTTCTATATTAAAAAAACAAAAAAACGGTGCCCCGCTCGGAGGCAGGGACCGATGCAGGAGAGGGGAGCGCGGCCCAGGGCTCAAAACGACAAGAAGCGCTGGCTCTCTGGTGGCTGTGAGCGCAGGGTACCGACGGAAACGCTGGTGCGGGTCCAGCCCAGGTACCTAAAGCTACCCAAGGCAGACACCGCTAGTCTTCCAGCGCGGGGCTCCCCCACCAACGTCACTTCCGGAACAGGACGAAGCGCCCTGTTATTGGCTGTCGTACTGGGCGTTACCAAGGATCACCGCCTCTGCCGACATCTTATTAGAGAAGCCGCGGGGCGCGCTGCAGCTGGGGTTCTCGGGGTAGATCGCTGTATAGCGACGCGGCACCTGTCTGTCGGTACCCGCCAGTTCCAGACCCTGGCCCTGCAAGCCTCGTCCGATAGCGTGAGGATCCCTACAGACCAGCCGCCGCGACCAGGTAGGTCGGGTTCGGCTGGCCTGGGGGTATCCCGCACGCGGGGCGCCCCTCCAAGGGCAGGACTGGATCTCGGATCCCGGCCGCTCGGACCACAAGGACGGGCCCTCGTGAGAGCCCACTGTATGCAGGGGACCAAGCTAAGCATGTAGGGAAACCGAGGAACTGGCCCAGGGTGCCGTGCGTGTGGACGGACGGTGGGACACGCAGTCCCACGTACACACACGTCTCCAAGCTACGATGTTTGTGTGCTGTTTCCACCTCAGGTCACTGAGTCCTTGCCTAAGGACCATTTGGGAGAGTTGGATCGAGCTCGGGCTCTGCTGCAGAGTGGTAACCGCGGAATCGCCGGGGCTGCTTTCTGACTGGTACCTTGGCAGGTGACGGCTCCTCTTTAGGTCTCAGTGCCGCCTCCTGTAAAATGGGGCGCACTGCCCGAGGGGACTGTGATAGGACAAAGTGAGAACCCGCACGTGCGGCTCACATGGGAAGGGCACAGTCAGTCAGTGTGGCCTCAGGTTATCTTGGAGAGCAGGTGACCAGCCTTATCCCTGAGGCGGCAGCCAGCAGATGACCGAGTTTCCCTGAGCAGGGCGGAAAGCAGGGAGGGTCTCTGGGCCTCTAGAGCATCTCCTGTTGAAGGTCCCTACTTCTCACCACAATCTTCTGGGCTAAAGTGCCCTAGGGGGTGGAGGTAGGTATAGGCTAAAGCTGGATTGTCTTGTTTGCACACCACCTAGGCTTGGATTCAAATCCCAGCTCTTTCCCGTCCTTGGAAACATGGGAGAATACCTTAACTACTCTAAACCTTAGTTTTTTCATCTGTAAAATGACACTAAAAATACCTACCTTCCACAATTACCAAAATAAATCAGACCTTGTGGATAAAGCACTTCAATGAGACCTGGCATTCAGTGGGAGCAGTTACTGTTGTATTTACTGGATCCGGCAGAAGTAATGCTTGCTTGAGTGTGGTTGGTAGGGTACGTGACTGTCTTGCACGAGATGGACAGCAATTTGAACATTTTACCTAAAATGTCCTATGGTGTGCTTGAGTGTGATATTGTTATGTTACAGAAGTACATGCTTATGATTTTGTAATAAAAGATTTTGTAATGAAAGAGGGGCATTATTTGTGCCAGACCCCGTATTTTAGCGGGTGAGTGTCTGAGCACGTGCATTTTGGCTAGAACAGACTTTATCAGTGGCATGGTTGGACCTGTATAAGACAGGAGGGCAAGAGGCTTCAAACCCCCATTTTCTGGTCAAACTCATCAGCCAGCACAGTGGTTAGATCAGTTACCTGGGTCTAATGCATCTCTAGTTGAACAAGGCAGATTGAATCATTAGTGTGAGGACCAGGGGTCTGGGACTACCTCCACATGCCTGAGCATAAAGGTTTATTTTTTAAAGCAAGGAATCACGTACAGGAGGGACTGTTTGGAGACCAGACTTAGGTTAGAAACAAAACAAGAGAAAGAGATTTGTTTTTGAGTGGAGCTTGGAACTTGAAACAAGGTCTGAGCCCTGTTGACATCTTCTAGGTGATTTGAAGAGGGAGGGCTCCGCCATATTTCCTGAGCTTGGCAATCACCAAGTGTTCCCAAGTAGTGAAAAGTCAAGCCCCTGCTTCAACAGAGAGTAGTAGCTAAGAGCCTCTATGCCAGGCACAGTGAACTCAACAAAGAGACAGGCAAGGCTCCATGACCCAGAAAGGAGACAGCCCGTTATGCCTGTCAGACCTAGACCCTGCCCTTTGTCTCTAGCCTCCTTCAGGCAGCCAGTGCTCCAGCAGAAAAAACTGAATATTTACTCTCTGGGGAGGTAGGTGGGGGCTGCTCCTAGAAGGTGGAACAGGGGGATTATGGCTTCGTAATATGAGCAGTAGAAAGCATTTTAAGTAGGAGGGTAATAGGATCAAACCGATATTTAAAGATGTGTTTGTGGCAGGCCTGAAGCCAGTTTCCCCAAAGGTTATTTGCATTTGATGTGCCCCACTCTTATCTAACTCCTATCCTGCTTATCTTAGCCCAGTCCAACTTAGAATCACTGCCTTAAGAAACTAGACAAATCTCTGTCCTAGGAAACCAAATCAGCAGGTAGCTCTTTTGCAAAGGAGCCTGGTAGCCTCAGCTTTCCTTTCTCCTTTCTCTTAGTGAAGAGCCTCAGAAATCTGATATGACAGCAGCCTCAGTTTATAAAGGGGGAAACTGAGGCCCAGGGAGGGTGATTATCCCAAGGCCACAAAACTCCATTTCATCACACTGCCTTGATCACACTTGCAGGACCCTTGATTGTCACAGCAGAAGTCCCATTGCTGAATCTTACAGCATCAGCTGTTAACATCAGTCTTTCTTGTGAGCAGGATGGCAGGGCTGAGTATGTCTGAGCTACCCTGTGTGCTCCAGTGCCACAATGGTGCCAGGTAGTGTACGCTTTCAGAAAGCACTGGTTGAAGGAACACTGGACTACCTGGCACCTAGCTTAGGAGCTGACATGAAGTAGTTGCTCCTCTAGAAAGGTTTCAGTATGGTGCATTGAACTGAGCAAAAAACCGCCTTATGAAGTGTAACAGGGTGAAATAACTTATAAATCCAGACCACTTCCATGTGTTGTGCCAGGAGCTTGGGCTGGAACTCGAAGGGACTGGGGCTGCAGCAGAAGGAGCTTTGGGATCCTGATGATGGCTGCCAGCTCCCTCTGTACTCTGTGACCCGCTTTTTCCTCCATAGACTCTGATGCTGTTC
This sequence comes from Mormoops blainvillei, assembly GCA_004026545.1. Lineage (NCBI taxonomy): Eukaryota > Metazoa > Chordata > Mammalia > Chiroptera > Mormoopidae > Mormoops > Mormoops blainvillei. The sequence goes on along the minus strand of PVJD01001397.1, from coordinate 196,766 downwards.
CCTGTTAGAAAAAGGTTGCTCACAGCTCTGCTTCAGGCTCTGCGGTGGCCCTTCCAACCCTCCAGAGACATGAGACTGGTGCAGTTCCAAGCACCCCACCTGATGGGATGTCACATGGGCCTGGAGTCAGGGAATGGCGGGGGAGTCATCAACCTCAACGCCTTTGACCCCACGCTGCCCAAGACGATGGTGGAGTTCCTGGAGCAGGGAGAGTCCACTCTCTCGGTGGCGAGAAGGTAACTCAGCAGGCAGCATCGCCCTGTGGTGGTTGCCCTGTTTCTCCTCTCCTTTCTCCCCCTCCTACCTCCACCACCTCCCTGCCCCGCACCCCCCACCACCGCCTCCCCGCCCCGCACACCACCCACCCACCCCACCCCACCCCCGGCCTTGCCCTGGGAGACAGACCCATCAGGTAGCTCTTTTGCAAGGGAGCAGGGTAGCCTCAGCTTCCCTTTCTCACCTATTCTCTTAGTGAAGAGCCTTAGAAATCTTATAGATAGAAGCCTTGGTTTATAGAGGGGGAAACTGAGGCCCAGGGAGAGTGATATCCCAAGGCCACACAGCCCCACTTCATCACACTGCCTTCCCTGGGGGTGAAGTCGCTGCTTGCTGGAGGGGTCTGGGACCTGCAGTACTAAGTGGCATTCGGGGAGGCTGGGGGACTGGCTGGACTCTTGGCTTCTTAGAGGAAAGAGGACTGCAAAGAGGTTTTCTTAAATATGACTCTTGGGTTTGGGCTTGATTAGACAGGGACTTCTCTGGAGCCAGGAGCCCCATGGCATTGATGAACAGTAAAGACTACTTTGAGATATCATGTGTACCTTTTAAACTGGCAAAAATACAAATGTTGGACAGCACACAGTGTGGGTAAGAGTATGTTTTCCTAAACTTCATGTTCTCCCAAGATTGGAACCTACTTCCAATATCCCTGGTACGGGTGTGTCTACAGTGCAGTAGTATGCAGCCATGATATATTGTTGTGGTGAGATCTTTAAAATATATATACGGTACCTTTTTAAGAAGGTGTATATAGTGTGCTATCATTCATATAAAATGAGGAGAGGAAAAGAATTGAGTAGATATGAAGAGCTGCACTGGACACAGTGTGTCTCCACGGATGGTGCAGAGTGCCTAGGAGAAATGGTAGAAGAAGGACCTTCTCAATTGCTCCCATCTGCACCTTCTGAATTCCCTTACATGAATGTATGTTACCAGTGAGGGAAATGAAATCCACACTGGATAAATATTAAACAGTGCTCTGATGTCAGAGGACAATAGCTGGCCTTGATTTTCACACTAACTCTGATTAAAAATTATATTTTAAACAGCAAAACTTGTAGCTGCTGTACGATCCCCCCAGTGTGCCCCAGGACTGCTGGCCTGCTCCCAACCAGCCACCCTCTTCTGCTCTGGTCTCTGCAGAGCCTTGGCTGCCCAGTTGCCAGTCCTTCCACGGTCAGAGGTAACCTTCCTGGCTCCAGTCACACGGCCAGACAAGGTGGTGTGTGTGGGCATGAATTACGTGGACCACTGCAAGGAACAGCACGTGCCTGTGCCAGAGAAGCCCATCATCTTCAGCAAGTTTCCCAGCTCCATCGTGGGGCCCTACGATGAGATAGTCCTCCCACCTTTGAGCCAGGTCAGTGCCTTCCCACTGTCCTTTTGCATAACTGGGGCCATCACAAGGGTGCACAGCACCCAGCTTACAGGAGCCACCTGTTGCTTAGTAGTGCATTAAACAGAAGCCATGGGGATTATACAGTAATAAGACTGGCCTCAGGAAAAAAATTAATAGAAGAGTGACCTTTCCATTTCTTCCCACTTGGATTACAAAAGTAATATACCTTCACTGTAGACAATTATAAAATTTAGCATGCGCCTGCTAAGAACAATATCCTACATGACCATAGTACCATTATCACAATCAAGCAAATTAACATGAATAATCTTCAATATATAATCCAGCTGGGAGATGACTTTCAATTGGGGTTCTATTTTGTTGTTTCCTTGTTGACACAGGATCAAACAAGGCCACACATTGTATTTGGTTATGTCTCTTTAGGGCCTGTAATCTACAGATCCACAGGCATCCACGGACCTTTTCTCAAAAAGGGCCAATGAGTAAATATTAGACTTGCAATGCCAGATGGTGTCTGTTGCAACAGTTCAGCTTTGCCACTGTAGTGTGAAAGCAGCCGTGGCTGACATAAATGAACGAACATGACTGTGTTCCAGGAAAGCTTTATCTTCAGAAACAGACAGCAGGCCGGATTCACCCACAGGCTATACTTTGCTGACATCTGGTCTTGGACCAAGAGCCTGCTGCCCTGTTCTATCTGTCATGACACGGACTATTTGAACACTCCAGGCAAGTTGTCTCAAAGCATGTCCCATAGTCTGGATTGGCCTGGTTGTGTCCTTATGATTAGATTCAGGTTGAATATTTTGTCAAGAGTTCTACACCGGTGTCTCAGTCCATTTGGGCTGCTGTAACAAAATAGACTGCGTGGCTTATAAACAAGACATTTATTTTCCACAGTTCTGGAGGCTGCAAGTGCAAGGTCAAGATGCTGATAATTTTGGTGCCTGGGAGGGCCACTTCCGGGTTCCTAAATGATGTCTTTCCCTGTTCTCATGTGGCGAAGGGTCTGGGGAGCTCCTTGGGGTCTCTTTTATAAGGGCACTAACCCTATTCATGGGAGCTCTGCCCACATGACAATCATCTCCCAAAGGCCTTACCTCCTAATACTGTCACATTGAGGGGGTAGGTTTCAACATAGGAATTTGGGGGGACACAGACATTCAGTCTATGAAACATGGATGTTGTATCTTCACACTGCATCCCACACTAGAGGCTCCTGTCAGGTGTCTAAAGTTTGACCATTTGGTTTACTTGCCGTTCACTAGACCTCTCCACTGTGAAGGTGCAGTTCTCTGGTAATAACCAATCTGTAGTTGTTTGAGGCCATGGGACTATCTTATTGCCCCACAGTTTTCACCCAGGGATTCCCTAGTCAGCCTTACCTGACTCCATTATTGCACTGGGGGTTAGAAAAATGCGATTTTCTATCATGCCTTCTGCCCTTTATTAGCTGGCATTTTGTGAACAGGCTGCTTGTGAAAAGGCTGCTTTTTTGTTTTCACTCCATCCCTTTAGTGTCACTGTGAATTCTTTTCTTTTTTTAAAATATATTTTATTGATTATACTATTACAGTTGTCCCATATTTTTCTCCCTTCATTCCCCTCTGCCCTGCACCACCCCCACCAGCATTCCCACCCGTAGTTCATGTCCATAGGTTGTACATATAAGCTCTTGGGCTTCTCCATTTCCTATACTATTCTTAACCTTCCCCCATCTAGTTTGTGCCTACCATTTATGCTTCTTATTCCCTGTACCTTTTCCCCTATTCTCCACCCTCCCCCTCCCCGCTGATAACCCTCCATATGATCTCCATTTCTGTGATTCCGTTCCTGTTCTAGCTGTTTGCTTAGTTTGTTTTTGTGTTTCTTTAGGTTCAGTTGTTGATAATTGAGTTTGTTGTCATTTTACTGTTCATATTTTTGATCATCTCCTTTTTCTTAGATTAGTCCCTTTAATATTTCATTTAATAAGGCCTTGGTGATGATGAACTTCTTTAACTTTACTTTACCTGGGAAGCACTTTATCTGCCCTTCCATTCTAAATGATAGCTTTGCCAGATAGAGTATTCTTGGATGTAGGCACTTGTCTTTCATGATTCTGAATACTTCTTTCCAGCCCCTTCTTGCCTGTAAGATTTCTTTTGAGAAATCAGCTGATCGTCTTATGGGAACTCCTTTGTAGGTAACTGTCTCCTTTTCTCTTGTTGCTTTTAAGATTCTCCCTTTATCTTAAATCTTGGGTAATGTAATGATGATGTGCCTTGGTGTGTGCTTCCTTGGGTCCAACTTCTTTGGGGCTCTGAGCTGCCTGGACTTCCTGGAATTCTATTTCCTTAGTCAGATTGGGGAAGTTCTCCTTCATTATTTTTTCAAATAAGTTTTGCTCTTCCTCTTCTCCCTCTGGCATCCCTATGATTCAGATGTTGGAGCATTTAAAGTTGTCCTGGAGGTTCCTCAGCCTGTCCTCTTTTTTTGAATTCTTGTTTCTTTATTCTGTTCTGGTTGAATGTTTATTTTTTCTTTCTGCTCCAAATTGTTGATTTGAATCCTGGTTTTCTCCCCTTCACTATTGGTTCCCTGTATATTTTGCTTTATTTCACTTTTTCCTCCATTTTGCAACCATACTCAACCATTTCTGTGAGCATCCACACTACCAGTATTGAACTGGTACTGAACTGGTGTTGAACTCTGCATCTGTTAGGTTGGTTATCTCTTAATCATTTAGTTCTATTTTTGGAGCTTTAATCTTTTCCTTCATTTGGGCCATGTTTTTTTGGTCTCCATGTGCCTATTACATTGTGAGGGGTGGAGCCTTAGATATTCATCAGGGCAGGGCAACCCACTTCACTGTGGTGCTGTATGTGGGGGAGGGGTCTGAGAGGGAACAATGCCCTTTGCTCAGCTCTTGGCTGGCTCTCAGTCACTTCCCCTGCTACCCACAAGCAAATTGAGCCCTTCTGGTGCTGATTCCCAGGTGGATGGATTTGTGTATGTTCTAGGACCCTGTGGGTCTCTCCAACGAACTCTCCTGTGAGACTGGCAGTTTCTCCTGCCACCGCAATCCCCACAGATTTTTGCCACTAGAGGTTTTGAGGCTTTCCTTTCCCACGCTGGGACCCTGGGTTGCATGCTTTCTCACTCCCCTGTTGTTTCTCCCAGTTTATCGGCATTCAAATATGGGACCACATGATCCGCCAGCCTCCGCCTTGCCATGCGTCCTCTCTGCCCCAGCTGTCCATCTCTGCCCCTCCCACCTCTCTGGATGAATGTTTCTTCTTTCACTCCTTGGTTGTTGGACTTCCACAGTTTGATTTTCTGGCAATTCTCGTTATTTTTTTTAAAATTTGTTGTCCTTCTTTTGGTTGTGTAAGGAGACAAAGTATATCTACCCATGCCTCCATCTTGGCCAGAAGTCCAAAGATTCTGATTTCTTGATTTTGGGTTTTGTTTTTTTTAAGATTTTATTTATTTTAGAGAGAGGGGAACAGAGGGAGCAAGAGAGGGAAAGAATTATCAATGTGTGGTTGCCTCTTGTGCACCCCCATCTGGGGACCTGGCCTGCAACCCTGGCATGAGCCCTGGCCAGGAATTGAACTGGGAACCCTTTGGTTCACAGTCCAGCACTCAGTCCACTGAGCCACACCAGCCAAGGCTGATTTTTATCCAACATGTTGTAATCCATCATTTATACTTTTTCTTTTTTTGTTTTTAAAGATTGTATTTATTTTGTTTTTAGACAGAAGGGAAGAGAGAGAGAAAGAGAGGGAGAGAAACATCAATGTGTGGTTGCTTCTCGCACACCCCCTACTGGGGACCTGGCCCGCAACCCAGGCCTGTGCCCTGACTGGGAAATCGAACCAGCGACTCCTTGGTTCACAGGCTGACGCTCAGTCCACTGAGCTACACCAGCCAGCGCTATAGTTTTTCTGATATGCAAATGATCTCAGTTTGGCCAGTGGGGGGCTTCAGGCTGGCCCCCACCCCCATCACTTTTTTGAGCACTCTTGCTTTCTGTCCAAGATAGCACAGGCTTATCTTGTACTGTGTTGAACCTGGAATTAGTCATTTCCCCAAATGAACCTGATTCTTTCTAGTGGGGAGTGATACCAGGACCAAGGTCAATGTCAGGTCTGTTCATAGCAGCTCTGGATCGTGCAAAAGAGCGGCCAACTTCAAAGGTTAGGTTGTGTCTATTCTGTAGCACTTTGCTGATATGGGAAAGGCTGAGTATGTTTTCATTTTCTGCTGCCCTGTGTATTTTTTTTTTGTGAATTGCTTATTTAAGTCTTTTGCCCACATTTATTTTGGCATGTTGGTCTTTTTATTATTTAACACATTAAAGCACTAGAATGGTGCTGGCACATGGTAAAGTTAGCTATTGTCACTTGCTATCCATCATTTGTTGGAAGTATCGAGTGACTCTTAAATGCAGTCCCCAGCCCAGTGTTGATTCTCTAGTCACCGGGGAACTGTGCCTGCATCCAGTGGTGCTGCCTGCTATTGCCCGAGATTTAGGGGTCTACAAGTCACACCCCTACCCTTCCACTGTGGTTCATTTCGATTAAGAATCTGGGCCAGCCGCTGACCCCACTGTTAGAGGCCCAGGCCCGAAGACATGGCGTGCAGCCCCTCAGCACCAAACAGGCCCCTGGGCCAGGCGGTTCAGTTCCTTTCCTGCTTTACAGGAGGTGGACTGGGAAGTGGAGCTGGCCGTGGTCATTGGAAAGAAAGGCAAGCACATCAAGGTGAGATTGAAGGGGTGTTACCCACTGTCCCTGGCCTTGGGAAGTGGTCGGCTGTGGCACCTGCCTTGTCCCTCGCCTAGCACCTTTGGTGAGCTCTGGCTACTAGTGTGGGATAAAGGCTTTGTTACAGGGGTTGGTGTCACTGTGATCGAACCTCCAATCTGGCCAAATCCCCTGCCCCCCAGGCTGCAGACGCCATGGCTTATGTGGCTGGCTTCACTGTGGCAGACGACGTAAGTGCTCGTGACTGGCAAATTAAACGCAATGGAAGGCAGTGGCTGCTGGGAAAAACCTTTGACACTTTCTGCCCCCTGGGCCCTGCGTTGGTGACTAAGGACAGTGTGGCAGGTAGGTCTCTGGCAGCCCCCACAATGACTCTTTTTGCTCTGCTCCAGTATGTCAAAGAAAAAGCAGCACTCAGGAGTGGCAGTGTGGGGACGGCTCAGTGGAGACCCCCTTCCCCAGCTGCCTTTCACTGATTCCTTATAGAGCAAGTCTCAACTGGGTCACAAGCACATCCCCTCACCCCCTGGAAGACCTCAGCCGCAGAGGTGGTGAATCTCCATGCATCGAGCGTATTACAAGAACAGTGCTCCCCTGATGGGTGGTCAGGCTTCCGCTGGCTGCCACCGTCTGGGAGAGTCTTTAGGTTGGAAGGAAGCACAGCTGGCCCTTGAGCATCAGAGATTGTCACGAAGCCCATGCATTTTCTTCAATTGGGGAGATGGAGAGGACCAACAGGACCCTGCCCAGCCACTGTGACCGGGCAGCACTGGCTACCAGCAAGGGCAGCAGGAGCCAGGAGGGAAGATGGTGGTGTAGAGGGCAGGGCATGGCCATTTAGGTCGGGGGTGTGTCGGGGGGGGTGGTTAGCCTCACACCACCTTGTTCAGTCAGGCAACAGTGAAGTTAGATTGTGTTCCAGCTGCGCTAAGAGGGTGTGTTTGTGAGTGCGTAAAACCAGAGTTACGATAAAAGTGTGGTTAGCCAGGACACTTAACTGGTGAGCCGCCCCCTGCCAGAGTCAGGTGTAGGAGGTTGTCCGCCTTTGCTGTGGATCGATGTCCTTTTTTAAGAGAAAAAACCCGATTCCTCTCCCTGACGGGGCGCCCCAAGGCGGTATCTCTGCATTTCAGACCCACACAACTTGAAGATCTGCTGCCGGGTGAATGGGGACATGGTCCAGAGCAGCAACACCAGGCAGATGGTCTTTAAGACGGAAGAGCTGATAGCCTGGATCTCCCAGTAAGTGGGGCGCAGCCCTGACCTACACAGCCACCTGCAACTCAGCTGCGCCCTGCCCCTGGCTGTGGCACCTCGGCCCCTGGGCTCACCTGGCCTTTTTGCCCCAGGTTTGTCACTCTTTACCCTGGGGACATCATTCTGACGGGGACCCCTCCAGGTGTTGGTGTATTCAGGAAACCTCCAGTTTTTCTCAAGGTAGGTTTGCAAAAAGGAGGAAAGAGAGAGGGACCCAGAGGCCTGGCAGGCTTGGCTCAGGGCTGTCTGGACCTGAGAAATCCAAGCCTGGGTATGTATAGATGTGTCAGGCTGAGGACTGACCACCTGCGGCCACTCCATTGCAGAAGGGCGATGAAGTCCAGTGTGAGATTGAAGAACTGGGTGTCATTATCAACAAGGTGGTATGATGGCTCCTGCTGCAGGTCCTGGACTTAAGAGGTGGGGCATCCATTCCCACTCAGCCCTGTACAGGGTGAGGCCCAGTTCCAGCCCCCTCAAGGCTCCTCATCTAGGTAGAGGAGGAGGAGGAGGAGGAAGTGGGACTCTCCTCTTCAATAAACCTCAGGCTAAAGCAGCAGCTTGGTTTCTGCCTATCTTGTTTGTTTCAGGGAGCAAGGTAGAGCATTGTCACAGGGTGGGGAAGGAGAGCAGACACTGTACCTACACCAAAAGACACTGCTGGGCTTGGAAAGAGGACTTGTCCACACTAATCCCCTCGTTTATCACACCAAATGATGGAGAAAGCAAGAGACGGTAAGAGGTAATCAAACCACAATTTTATAGGCCAACTAAAGGTTTGTAACAGCCTCTGGCTTCTGGCTTCAGGGCTCAGCTCTTTTCTGGGACTGAGAAGTCTCGGCACAAGCTCCGCACAGTTCTAGCCACAGATGAACTGCCAGATGAACTGTTCCAGCTTTTCCTGATTGTCCCGGCTGGTGAAGGTGGGGGTCAGGTGGAGCATGGGGCCTGCGGGGCTGGGTGTCTGCTGCAGCACCTGTGCCATGGAGAAGGGCTGCGAGCACTCACTGTGGGGATACCTGCAGTGAGACCTCTGGCCCTTTAGGCCTCACGGTTTGAACAGTACTGCCTCAAACCATCCTCAGTACCCCACCTGAGAGGGGAATGAGGCAGTGGTTTGGGAGACCAAGAGGGGCAGGAAAACCATCCCGTCTTCTCCAACTGCTGTCACCACACCTGTTCTTGGGAGACACTGGGGTGAGCATGGGGAGCTTCCTGAGCAACTCTTATCAGAGTGAAAGCAGGGGGATAGGAGGAGGGTAAGACTGGCCTCTCACCCCCAAGTCTCTGAAGGTCCAGACAGCCCTGATGGCAAGACTTGGGTCCACACACTCTGAATGAGAGAAAGGAGTGATGCTCTAGTGGGTGCAGACACCCGCTGGCACACGCAACTTTTCATCTTGCTAAAAGGAACCACCCAAGGCAGGGCTCAGGTTGCACCGTGGCCCTCTCTACCCTGCAGCCCTCCTTCCTGGAGTGGAGCTGCCACTGCCCAGCAGAGGGCAGCAACCACCAGACAGCTCCTGCCTCCTGGGTGCCACCTGGCTGCTTGGGACTCACCGAAGAACCCATCCTCCTGGGCAGTGGCCTCCAAGAACTGGAACAGCTGCCCCACGTAGCCTGACTCTGTGGGGCAGAGGAGACTTAGGCCCAGCACATGCAGAGCCCTGTCCTGAGCTCTCTGCCCCTCTCTAAGGACAGCCGGGGGAGTGCAGGCCTCACCCGTGTCAGGCAGCTGGCCCTGGTGGAGGAAGGTGGCAGCGTGTGCGAAGGCCTTGAGCAGCGGGCTGAGCAGGCGGCACAGGAAGAGGAAAAAGTCGGGGCAGCGAGACTGCTGACTGAGCTGGAGGGGGACAGGCCAGGTGAGGGCAGCTCCCACTGTCTCCCTCCTGCTTCCTTCCCTGGTGTCTTCTCCCAACGCACCCTGAAGTACCGGCCCTCAGCCTCCTCGAAGTCGTCACTGTCACTATCAGTAAAGTCCCCACTTGGTTTCCATAGCAGCTTGGCGCTCAAATGCTGTCTCCCTATGTCACAGGTCTTCTGGGAGCCTGGGGTCTGGGGGCCAGAGGAGCCATTGGTCCCTGCCAGGCTGGCCAAGGCTCAGCCCTGAGTCCCCCAGATCAGGTACGTGGCTGACCAGGCACACAGAGGTACAACCAGCAAAAGCAGACCTAGGGAGCCCATGCAAGGCCTGCTGAGCCAACCTGCAGGGTGAGAGGAAGTAGGCAGCCACCCTCAAGGAGCCCTATGGACAAGAAACATGGGGGCAGAAGGTGTGCAGAGAACCTCAGAGGTACAGTTGTGCCGTCCTCTTGTGATAGACTCACATGGGCCCAGGGCTGGTAGACACACAAGTCCTAAGGCACAGAGTTGCAGATGCAGGACCCAGGCTTCCCTGTTTGCTCGGCCAGGGGCTGCCCACCCCCACAGCACGCATGGGGCAGCTGTCACTCAGGGTGCGAGGCCCAGGCATGGGCTTTGTCTCCAGCAGCTCTGCCTACCTCCTCAGCAACCAGGAGCCCACACTGGATGAGACGGTCCAGCACCTCCTGACAGTAGCAGTAGGAAGACTGGCAGGGCTGGGGAGAAAGGTGTCTATGTGGCCTCAGGAGAGCCAGGCAGTGATCAGGGGTCTTAGGGGCAAGGCAGGCACAGCCCCTCCTACAACCAAGGGGTGCCCGGGTCTGAGGGTGCTGGGGGGAGGCCTGACCTGCAGCAGGAGCAGGTCCTGTGGCAGCAAGAGCAGCAGCAGCAGGACCTGGTGGTACAGCTCCTTCTGGCTCAGCAGCTCAATGCCATGAAGCTCCCAGGGCCCCTCTGGTGGCACTCTGCCTGCCAGCAGCGCCCGAACTGCACAGGCTGGGGAGGGGGCTGGGTATGAGGAAGGAAGCCATTCCTTAACCTGACACCCTACCCACCCCTGAGCCCTCAGGACTCACCGCCCATGGCCTCACTCAAGAAGACAGGCAGCAGCTCGGAGCTCAGGCGTGCCAAGTGCACGAGGCCTGGGCTGGGCCGAGGCACCACCAGCAAGTCCCCCTGGCGAATGGGCAGCAGAGCCACATGTGCCTGCAGCAGTTTCAGCGTGTGCTGCACCAGGCAGCGCAGCTGACCTGAGAAGCCCACATCAAAGCCACGCAGCAGTATTTCCTCCGTCAGCCAGGCGAACTCTCCCAGGAGCGTAGACAGGAACACACCCTGGATAGGTAGTGCCAGGGCTGAGCAGCAGGGCCATACCACTCCCCCAGCCCGTCCTTCCCCTGCCACACTGCCTACCTCCCGGTGCTTAAACAGCAGCAGCGTCGCCATGATGGCTGTGCTCATCACTGCAGAGCTTGCCACACTGGCTGCAGCAGCCGGGGCGGGGGGACACTGGTCAGGGCCTGGGCCCAGAAGCTGGTTCCATCACCCAGTGTTTGGGCCAAGGACAGACCTCCCCTGCCTCCCACAGTAACCCTCCCACCTCTCCAACAACTCCACCCCGGGGATGGGGAGAGCAGGCCTGCCTGGTCCCTGGGGGCCACCCTTCCCAGTGGAGAACTGGCATTTATCAAATGTGTGCTGCGACAGGCAGGGAATTCCAAGACCTTCCCTGCCTCGTAGGCCTACCCACCACCCCACAGTCTGCCACAGAGGGGTACCTGAGAAGACAGTCCTAACGATCATTATTATTAGAAGTCCCCTCTGTGACAGGTACAGTGTTAAGTCCCTCACATGCATTATTCCATTCAGTCAATGTCATCCCATTTACAGCTCAGGAGATCAGGCTCAGAGAGGTGCAGTGGGGAGCCAAGGCAGGGACGGGGTGACCTTGGATAGGTGGCCTAGATCCAGGCATCTGTCCTTTGTACACCCCATCCTCTGTGGCCCATGCAGCCATCTTTGTGCACTCATTAGGGCCTCCCTCGTGTTCTCCCTGATTGCCACACTCCTCCTCACATATTGTAAATGGGTCACATGGGAGGGAGGGTCAGGTGCAGAGACCCACTTGGAACAGAGGGCTCTGACAACCCGCTGACCCAGAGAGAAGGAACAGCTCAGGACTGTCCCCAAAGGCCCAGACCTAGTTTCCCTCACCGTTCCGGATGTGACAGCTCAGCCTCCTGACCAGGAGCTGGTCTTCCTCCTTGAGGGCCAGAAGGGGCCCAGCTATTGGGGTCCACTCCTGCTCCTTCTCAGTGTCTGGGATGACAGCACTGAGACAGAGACAGATTGCAGGATGAGAGGAGCCAACCTAAAGACAGTCTTGGGGAAGCTTAGAGCTTTCTCAGAGGAGGGTGTTGCCCCAGGCCCGGCCAGCCCAGCCCCAGGGCAGGGCGGGTTCTATAACCCCAGCTCCTTTCAGCCTCTGCCATTTCCGATACTCAGATTAGAGGCAAGGAGGAGTCCCAGGCACTGTTCTAGATGACCCAGAGTAGAGGAGAGGCTGCAGCTGGTGATGTCTGTGTGTCTGTGCTGAAAGTCCACTTGCCATGCCCTGGAGGCCCACACCCTCCCCTGCCCCTACCTTTGGCCCAGCACGATGGGCTGCAGCAACCGCTCCAGGGTCTGCCTGCTGCCCCAACAGCTTCTGGCATTGATAGTGTATTCCTGCCCAGGACAAAGCTTTCAGGTAGCCTGCTGGCCCACCAGGAAACCTGCCCACAACTCACTGAGGTGGGTGAGGCTATCCCTGCAGTGGCTGTGAGGGCCAGGCTGCCAGAAGCCCCAGAACAGACCTCAGGTCTTCTCAGCTTTGCCCAACAGACACCTTACCTGCAGGGAGAAGGGCTGGGACAGGTGCACACGGACGCAGGTTCGGGGGCTGCAACACCAGCCTCGCAGGCTCCGCAGGACAGCCAGAGCTACTGCCCACAGCCCCAGTGGGGCCACGGCCTGCAGGGAAGAAGGGCTGAGGGAGCTGGCTCACCTGGAGCACTGCTCTCTGCTTAACTCTGTCTTGAAAACTGGTAGGTACATGACCATGTCCTCTCCAAACTCATTTTCTCATCCATGAAACACGAGAAATCCCTCCCTAGTGGGGTCTTTTAAGGATGAAACAGGATGACAGCATCAGCTTGGGCAAGCACCACAGGATGACTGTAGGGGTGGAATTCCTTTGCACCACCCTGCCCCTAGCCCTGAGGGGAGCTCAGCCACAAGATGATATATTGTCTCTCTTCTCTGGAGAAGGTGTTCACCTGGGGTCCCAACGGGCAGGAGGGTCTCACATGGTGCGCATCAGGTGTATCTGGAACCAGGTCATAGGTGACGGCCACTGGCACCAGCATAGCATCTGGGACAATGCCCCCCTGGACCGCCTGTACCACCAGTCCCAGCCAGGCCTGGCCCAGGGCTGACGGCCAAGGGCCCTGGTTCCCAGGGGGCTCTTCCAGGAAGATAAGCAGGGGCTGCCTTCTGACCAGCAGCTGCTCCACAACCTACATGGGGATGGGGAGGTAGTGGGGGAGGCAGGTACTAAGGCCAGAGCAGCAAGAGGCACCCATACCCTGGCTTGGCCCCATACAAACACCGCTGGGGGCACTCACCGCGTGGACCACAGCTCTTGCCTGAACCCCCTCAGGGCTGTCCAGGGAGAGGCTGGCCTCTGGGGGCAGGAAAAGTCCTCCAAGCTTCCTCAGCAGAGCTCTGTGGGGCACAGGGCAGACAGAGCCTGATGAGGGAAGGGGCTCGGGAGATCAGACCAAGCCGGAGGTTAATGAGAGCCCTGGCCCACCCAAGGCCAGCCTGGGTTCTGCCTGAACATGCTGAGGCCAGGCATGGCCCCAGAAACCAGAGCAGACCATCTGAGTCCACAGGCTGGACTGGTAGAAGGTTGGGAGCTAAGAGGCCAGGAAGAGGGCCTTTGGAAAGCTCCTGCCAGTACACCCCCACCTGCATCCCCACATACCCCTACCCCAGCCTGGGGACTGCTGTGTATGTCTAGGGTCACACGGCTTTTACCTCAGGATAGGGGAGCAGGCACAGGGGTGCCAGGCCACACGGAGCACACCCAGGCCCTGGGAGAGCAGCACAAAGGGAAGCAGGATCCCATCCAGGAGTGACTTGTGGGTAGAGAGAAGGACGAGCGGGGAGCCCTGCTTGGGGAAAGCCAGAGGGAAGTGCCAACCCGTCTCCACCCTAAAGATGCAGGGAGCTGTAACCCTGCACCTCCAGACCCAGGCAGCCACAGAGGAACAAAGGGTTCAGCTGTGCGGTTCTTCCTCGGAGCACATTTCCCAAAGGAGAGCAGCTCTGTTGACAACTTTTAAGGTAATGCACTGATGTAATTTTAGACGATGTTAAGTTGTTCAGACCATGATGAAAAGACATTAGAGGAAGCCCCATTGGAGCAGAGCTGTGAGACATGAAGAGAAGGTCATCAAAGAGCAGTGGAGTTTTCCCACCAGGGGACGGGCCTGGGCCTGCCGAAGGGCTTGGCCTAGCTCTACTCCTGCCACCCCATCCCGTTGGAGGGCAGGCTTACCGCCTGGGCAGCCTGGCAGACCATCCTCACGTGGCCCTTGTGGAGCTGCACACTCAGGAAGAGGCGGTTCAGGAACCGCAGCACCGCCCAGCTGAACAGCCTGCAGAGCAGCAAGAGCGAGTCTGAGCTGTGGTGGGCGCTGACCACAAGGCAGGGCTCCCAGCGTCTCAGAGGGCCTCAGCTATTGTCCCTACTTTACAGAAGAGGGAAGTGAGGCTCAGAGAGGTTACAGAAACTGCTGAGTAGGAGAGAAAGCTAAGAAGTACTCAGACTGGCAGGCAGGCCTGACACCAGAGCCCATGCCTGTGAGATGCTGATACACCCCCAGGAAGCCCTGCTGGTACACCTGCTTCGCATTAGCTTCAGAACATCTCCCTGCCCCAGTTTACCCCAAAGGAGATTAGAGAGCTAAGGCTCTCTCCAGGCACAGCCTGGCCTGCTCTTTGCAAACTGCTGGGAAAGGTGAAATAAAAAGGGAGGACTTTGTGACGCAAGGGGGAAAGAGGATAATCAAAAGGGACCGGTTTCAAATGAGAGCCGAAGCATGGATGCAGGTAGCAAGATGATGTGGCGGTCAAGCCACGTGCCCTCATCTGATGGCACGAGATAGGGCATCAGCTGACAGTGGGTACGGCTGCGAAGGGGCTGCGAAGAGCCTGTGCCACTTGGAAAATTGCACTGAGAAGGAAGCAAGTCCAGGTGGTGTTTTCTTCTCTAGCAATGTTTGGCTGCTCAGATACAGAGAAAGCAGGTTGCTGGATTCAAACAGAACTGATTGTGCCCAATGACTGCTTCAAAGGGGCATTCTTATCCTGATGACCCTTGGAATTGAAGCTGCACCAAGTGGGGCTAATGCCCAGTACACAGGTGGTCAGGTCAGGGGACTAGAAGTCTCAAAAAAGTCAAAAACAATTTTTGTGTGGAGAGCTGGTCAAAGCCAGCGACCTACTCTACTTTCTATCCTTCCTCAGCTAACTTTTCAGCTCCGTCAGGACAGCTGAGCCTGACGAGTGCGGTCCTGTGCCCTTTTTCCCTCCATAACTCACCCACACCCTGACTTTAATCATCATCCCTGTGCGAAAGCTTTGCAAATGTACATCCCTTGCCCCAGCCTCTCTTCTGAGTTCCCGGCTCACATAAACAAAGGCCTCCACTAGCACATCAGGTATCTGAAACTCTATATCCAAAACATCCTTTGTGGGACAAACTCGCTCCTCCCAAACCGGTACCCCCATCCACACCATTGGGTACTTGGCCAGAAACCAGCTGTCTTGTGAGTTTTCCCTTTTCCCTCATGGCCCTACCCTGACCTCTAATCTATCAGTGAGCCCTGTTAATTTCACACTGGTCCCTCAATCCATTTTTCCAACCTCAACTGTCATCTCCCATCCAAGCCATCACCATGTCTCTCCTGTACTAATGAAACAACCGCACCCCCCCATGGTCTTCTGTTCTCTACTCTTGATCCTAATTAATCTTGTCATTCCCTAGTCAAAACATTTCCATTAGTTGCCAGCACACTTAGAAATCAAAATCCTTACTTCCTGTATGGCCCCATGAATCTCATCCCCTCTGCCTCTCATTTGATCTCCAACAGCTCACTGGCCAGCTTCCAGCCATCTCAGCCCCATGAGCAAACCTGGCCCTTCTCTGTAGCCACAGCTCATGCAATTCCCTCTAGTGGGGCTGTTCTGCCCATCCGTGCACCCCTTCCCCCACGGCTGGCTCCTTTCCCTCCTTTCAACCCTGTCTTCCAAATCTCTTCCTCCCCTCCAGGAACTCTCAGCCCGATTCTGTTCTTGCAGCCATCTCTGTTTGCTCTGACCTGTGCACCCCTTCATTCCCCCCTGGAATAGCGCCCGAATCTAAAAGGAGCTCAGACTGTGCAGACGAATGCGAGAGGGGGCAGGTGGTGACAGCAGGATGGATGCGAAGGGAGCGTGGGGGCCTATAAGATCAGGGAACCAGTGACCACTGCTTCTCTCCCTCTCGCCACAGGAGGCTGACCTGTGGAGAGGTGAAAAGGTGGCGAGTGGTACTGGAGTCTGGGCCATGACCAGCGGTTCCTGGGGTGACCCCCGAGTTCCCACCCCCAGGAGAGTCAACACCTAGGCCAGCAGTGGTGAGAAACTGGGCTAGAAGCTGGGGGCTGGCTCAGATCAAAGCCCCATCCCATATCCAAGTGGTCCCACCAAGGAGCCATCTGTTCACAAAAGGTCTCAGTGTCCAGATCAGGCCCTCTGGCAAACACAGTATGTGGCTTCCCAGGAGGGGGGAATCTAGTTCTTTCGCAAGCCCAGTCAACACGCACTCTCCAGGAGGGCAAAGGCTCTAGGGACATGTGTCCCTTAGCACAAAGTTACCTGATCAAGAAGGGGCAGGGTGGGGCCTGGATGTGACCCAGGATGCGCTGTACCTCTTTCTTCACAAGGCCGGGCACCTGGCCTTCCCCAGCCCCTCCTGGGACCCTTCCTGAGATGATATTCTGTACCCTGTGGTGTAAGGGAAGTGGTGTCAGGCTGGGGCATGCCTAAGTTTCCTCAGGTCACTTCCCTCAGCCCACAGCCTCCCCAAGGCACAACTTCCAGTCCTTACCGCCCATTTTTAAGGTAAGGACCTAGGCAAAGCTAACATTCTAGAAGCCAGTGCCCTTAACCGCCCCTGCCTAGAGCCTCTGTCATCCCTTCAAGGATCCCGGAAGTGCCAGCCCAGCCCCAGTCCCTGCCTCCTCACCCAGTGCTTTCCATGACCTTCTGTAGCTCATCCCAGCAGGGGGGTATGTGCTGCTCCAGGGACCATAAGAAATAGCAGAGCCTCCTAACCAGCCAGCCCCGAAACCTGAGCACAGCCCCAGAAATGGGGGAAGATCGTTCAGAGGGTCTATCTCCCACTAGAACCCACAGAGGTAGTCCATGAGGAAGGGATCACACCCCAGTCCCATAACCCCAGGAAAACCTGAGCTTGACTTGTCAGAGAGCAAGATGAGGAAGCACCTGCCCCATTCCCGCCCCCTCCCTGCTGAGTGGGGCACTGGCACACAATGCGCAGCCCACAAATGCTAACAGAAGGAACTACAGGAGAGTCTCCGCACTTCCCTGCCTCTCCTGCCTGTGGGTGTGCAGCAGAGGGCAGGGGACATCTTTCCCAGTGGAGGAAGACACTGACACCACAAAGCAGGGTACCCGCAGCCCCACACCTCAGGGTCCCGCTCACCCCGGCCCTTGAATACCTGGTGCTCTCCTCCTTTACCAGGATCACATTGCAGAAGCCCAGGTCCATTATGCTTCTGTGGAAGAGGGACTCCTGCCCAAGAGGGGGCAGGGACAGCATGACTTTGGGGGCCTCTGCAAACCAGCAAAGGAAAGCCCCTGCTCTGTCTTCGCAGTCTCTGCCTGATGGACTATTGTGCCTACCAGGAGACAGGACTGTAGCACAGCATTTCCCAAAAGATCCTGAAGCTCACTCAGGAAACAGGGTTCTGTGGTCAAAACAGAAGGGCTGCCTTCTCTACAGCACCGCCCTCTTGGAGAGCGGCACGTTAAAGTGGCTGAGGTCTCTCACCTACCGCAGAGACCACATGGAGCCTGGATCTCCACCAGAACCGTCAGTACCAGCACGTGAGGCTTGGACACACAGGAAGGCCTCAAGCCTGTGCTAAACGCTGGGTGACTCTGAGAGGGTGGGTCCCCCAAAGCGAACAACAGGACTGTGCAAGCATGCCCCGATCCCAGCCCTCTGGCCACACCCTGTCCTCTCACTTGGCGCCTCTGCACTTGCCCACCCAACTTTTCTAGAGCTGTGAGCCAGCCCCAGGCCAACACACTAGTACCAGTGCCTCCATTCCCCCGACGGACAAGAGCAAAGGCATGGACAGGGAGGGCCAAGCCTGGAAGGACATAAGGGAAGCCATGGCTCCCACAACCAAGCTCCCCCAAGCTCCCCAGGACGGGGCCCAGCCCTATATTTCTCACCCAGCTCTTGGGGGTGCAGGTCTGGCAGCAGCGACCCACGAAGGGGCGATATTTCCCCAGGAATGGGGTAATAGCCTCTAGCTTCATCCCCAAGACGGGGGACCACAGGCTGGTCTGGAAAGTGGCCACAGAGAGAAATGGAAGACTCAAGGTCTTTGGCAGAGGGAGGGAGGCTCCAAGGGTGAGGTGCTCAGGGGAGGAGGTGGGAGGGCAGAGAATGTCCTGGAAACGGAAGGGGCCATCCTACCTCCCGGCCATTCTGGCTGCTCCTCTGCTGAGTCTGGAGGCCAGCTCCCAACATGGTGTCCATGGGGGCCTGTAAGATCTGAGAAAGGCCACCTCTGTCTCTTCCTCTCACCACAAGGACCTGACCTGGGGAGAGACAGAAGGATGGAGGATGTACTGGAGACTAGGCCACAACCTGGGGTTCCTGTGGTGACCACCAAATTCCCATCCCTGGGACAGACAGATAACACCCAGGCCAGCAGTGGTGAGAAACTGGGCTAGAAGCTGGCTTAGACCAAAGCCATGCCCCGTACTTAACCGGCCACACTAAGGAGCCAACTGTCCTCAGAAAGTCTCGGTGTCCCGATCAGGGGCAGCCGGAGGGCTAACATAAAGGAAGTCAGTTGCCTTACCATCTGTACCCATCCTGCCATGTCCCAGCACAAATGAGGGCCACACTGGAGACTCAGACCCCTTCCGTGCACAGGGAAAGAACAAGACTGGGTTGGCAGGAAAGAGGCACGTGACTGCCAAGGAGGAACAGACCGCTGCCGCAAGGCCACTGGTCCTGTTCAGTTGCTCTTCTCCATGCCGGAGAATGGCCCTTCACCTACTTAACCGTTACAGGACTGTGGGCCAGGTACTAGGTAGGGGACAGCTGGGAAGTCAGGACACAGAAACACCACACAGATCTGTCCCCAAGGAATGCTCTTAAGGTTGGAGACAAGACAAACTTACACAATACATCTCCTCTCACACAGAGTGCTCAGCAGAAGATCCCACTGCGTATCTCCTCAGTCCCTCCTTCTCATAATATTCCTCTGAACTAACAAACATCTATTCCATATGGCAGCACTGAACCGCTCCTGGCCCAGAAATTATTTTTTAAAGATTTTATTTATTTATTTGTAGAGGCAGAAAGGGAGGGAGAAAGAGAGAGCGAAGCATCAATGTGTGGTTGCCCCTTGACGTCCCCCGCTGGGGACCTGACCTGGCCCGCAGCCCATGTCGATTCCCAGTGCCCTGACTGGGAATCTAACTGACGATCCTCTGGTTCACAGGCCAGCACTCAATCCACCGAGCCACACTAGCCAGGGCTCCTGGCCCAGAAATTAGGTCCCAAAACCCCCACTACCCTGATCTCTCGCCGTGTCCCTGGGGAGTAGGCTGGCCTAGTTATTTAGATTATCCCTGTCCCCACCACACACTGCACATGCCCATGTGGGCATGCCTTCTCCCTTCCTACCAAATTCTGCCCATGGCTCTAAGTCCATGATGCCTCTGGATCATCCTCTAGGGTTTTCCCCTCCTGCTCGGTCCCCCCAGCCCAAGCTTGCTGGGCTAGGAGCCTCCTCCAGAGCTGAGGTCTCACTTCCTCACGTCATCTGAAAGTATCCTGAGGGGCGGGACTCATCTCTGACCACCCGTCTGCCCGGCACAGATGAGGGACCCAGGAAGTGCCAGATGACTGACCATAATTTCCTCTCCCAGAATTCCCCTGGGTCTCTCCTCCTCTCCCTAATTAGCACTATTTAAAACCATAAAGCCAAGTGGTACCAGGATCACAATCCCTGCAGTGCATGAGCTCTAGCAAACTCACCCCAAATGCACTTCCTACTCTGAAGATGTTCTTACAGCCCCACTCACAGACACTTGGCAGAGGGAGCTCCCATGCCACCTGGGGAGTCCTGCTCGCTTTGCAAGGAGGGTGTCTGCTCCTCAGCCTCAGACCACCCGACTCTCAAAATCTAACCCCACTAGATCTGTGCTAACCCTAAAGGGGCCTGAAAGGGTAAAAGACAGGGCTGGGTAACCCCCATTCGCCAATTACATCAGCTACTTCCCTCACACAACCCAGCGGCGAGTTCTAGGACACATCTTTCAGCACCCGGGTCCACCAAATGCGGAGCTGTGTCCGTCTGTAGCTCCTCCCTGGGCACCCCTCCCCCAGGCGGCAAGCTGGCATCCCGAGGGCCAAATGCCATTCACATACTTGCTTTCTGACACACAATATTCTGAAACTTGATCAATTAACATCAACATTTAAAACCAGAGCGCTTGTTAGATTAAAAATCATGGTTTTCACCTGCTGAGGTTAAAGAAAAAAACCCCGAGACCTGGCATCCGTGGCAGGCAGCCCACAGGACTTCAGCTGGCGGGGCCCCCGGACCACTGTCTCCTTAGCCCAGCAGCGGCCACCTTCACACTGGCCAACACATCAGTCTGCCTTTGGCCTGGACGCCGTTCACACCTAAGTTTGAAGCTCTCCATCAAAGGACGGCATCCAATCTGTCCAATCTACAGAGAAGCACAGCTTGAACGCGGCCTCGTTACCCCTAGGCCCCAGCCCCGCAGCCCTCAGAAGAACTCGGCCTCACGCCAGGCCCATCGCGCGTGCTCCCTGCCCAGCCCGAGGCTGCGGAGACGGCACCCGCCTGAGGAGCAGGGTCAAGCGCCTGCGTCGGACGCGCGCGCGTGCGTCTAGGTCGGCCACAGGCCGGGCGCCAGCGCGGCGGCGTCGCCTCTGCGGCCCTCACACAACTGCCGGCAAGGAATCACTGCGCGGCGGACCCTCGGGGCCACCACTTTCCACCCCGTCCATCTCCAGGAAGGTCACCCAAGTGGCTCCTGAAGCGGAAACTGCACTGGACAATCCTGGGACCGGTCCGGTTGGGCCCAGCCCAGCGGCCACTCCGTGGGTCTTACCTCACGCCCACCACCAACTCTGGCCAAACCTGCAGCCTAGCAGTAGGCCAACCGCCCGGACTGGAGGGTCTGCGCGGCCGTCATGAAGGCAGCCCTGAGAGCCAATAGAAATGCACGCTGGGCCCGAAGCCCCGCCCCATAGCGCCACTGGGCGCACACGGTGTGCTACTTGACTACGTGACCCAGTGCCCAGGGCCCGCCGGCGGGGCTGGCTGTGCGGTCATGTGGTACGCACTGTCTCTGGTGGGCCTGGGGTGCTACTGAGCCTGTGGCAGTGCGCTCGGCCCTGCTGTGTTTCCCAAGCAGGCTTCCCCTCAGTATCTGGGGATCCCTGGAGATGTTGGACAAGGACTTGAGGACAGCCACGTTCTAACGAAAAAAGTTTCCAGGCTACACACGCCACTGGAGTTTAGGTTCTAGCAAAATTCTGAGTTGGGAACACTTAGAAAAGGCAGAGGATCACCAGAAGCCAGTTTTGGGTCATGAAAAATAAACGAACCCTCCCCGGTCTCATTTCCTTTGTTGATTAGAACTCCCAGATCAGTCAGGGACATGCAACAGTCACGAGGTGCCTGGGTTCCAGCTGGTGCTGACCAGTGTTTATTCGTGTGGTTATAGATTAATATCTGACTCCTTTCTTGGCCCTAAGCTCCTGGTGAATGAGCTCGTGCATCTTTTGACTGTTCCCAGCACCCAGCAGGGGACCCGCAAGTAGTAGACAAGCCATATAGACTACATGACAAAGGGAATGACTGGTTTGTTCCCACACAGTCACCTATGTAATGAGCCCACTTGAAATGCCATAGAATTCCACAGTTTCAAACACTAGGACACTGCATGAGCAAAAAGCCACATTGGAGCCTGGCTGGGGCTGAGAGCACAAGGCTGGTTCACATTCTTCCCTCTTGTCTGACTCACTACCTCTGATGTGACTGCCTCCACCCTTCCCTGTCAGGGTGTAGCAATACCTCCGTTTTTTTGGTGCCACTCTGTGTCTATCTATCCAGGCTGTATGTCTATGTCCACCCACTTTAACCCAGATTTGCAATGTCCTTTTAACACTTGCAGTATCCGTTTTGTCCCCTGTCTCCTTTAGTATCAGGGTGCATTGGCCACAGCTAGACCCTGAGATTCTGAAGCTGAAAAACAATACAAGACAAAAACACCTTTATTTTAAAGTTGTAAGTTGCCTCCGAAGAGTACAGACTTGAGTTTACCCAACAGCTCTCTGTTCTGGGAACTCCATCTATGTAGGTAGTTGAGTTTTGCAGTTGTTCGTAGGGAGATTTTTAACTGAGAAGTTGTCTGAAGACAAAAGCTTCAAACTTGAAAGTTGGACAGATTGTGATGGCAGGGACCCATCTTTTATCTAGTAGAGCTCTGTCCTCTGTTATGTTGTTTCTTTGGAAGAAATGTGTTTTGTTTTTGTTTGCTGCAATTTAGGTACTTCAAAAGCAGCATCACTTCTCAGACCTGGATCTTAACTGGGGTACCAAGGAGTCAGTGTGCTCCTCTTCAAGTCATTTGCAGAAAATGTGAAGCTTCAATGTAGCAAAATTGACTGTGGCTGGCTGCCCCTGGGAGAAACAGCAACTCTTTTGGGCCTGGCCCTACTCAACCTGGAGTGGACTTTGGGATCCCCACCCTGGGCTCAGACCAGACCACATCACCCAGAATGTCCTGGCACAGGTAATTGACACCTTGGACCCAGAGGGATAAAGGCCCTGCCTGTGGTTGGGGGCCAGTGCCCCCTGAACGTAATGGGTCTTTCTGCTATACATCATCTGGAGAAGAGGGCTTGGGCTGGCATTCGTCTGGGCACAGGTGCTCTAGCCCCTGTCTCTGGGGCTCACCAGGGGGTTAGGGAAAAGGCCCCTTTCTGGGATATTCCCCCAGGTCCATGAGCTCAGCACAGTCCCCTTGAGAGGTAACTGGTTGTGCTCTGTGTTGTAGTTCCCATCCGTTATTCCAGAATCTTCCATAAAGTCTTGTTAAACACAGCAGCAAACCACACAGCTGAGAATAGGGGAGTGGAATCTGGGTGCCAGTGACAGGAGAGTGGGAAAATGGATGCTAGGCAGCTACCAACAGATACTCACCACACAGACCACTTTCTCCAGGACCAAGGTTAGCTGCACTGTGGACAAAAACTTGAGTCAAGAGGCTTGGGGGTGGGGGTGGGGGTGTAAAGTCCTTTGTAATAATGGGAATCTGGGATTCTGTGAAGGCCAGAGATGAAGGCCAGAGACGTTAATGGGCTGATGGCCTGAGGAAAGGGTGTTTCATGCTACAGGGCTCTGTCCTCCACCCAGCAACTTGGATGATGTCCCAGAAGGCAGGTTTAGCCTAGCCTTACTAGCAGTTGCCATAAAACAAAAGGGAATAATGGGTATTTGCCAACAGATTTAGGATTCAAAGACATTTTGAGAAAAGGAAAATTATGACCAAGATGAGCCCCAACCTAAAAGAGCCTGGTGATACCCAAGGAATGACAGCTCAGTAGAGTGGACAGAAAGCTGGACTCGTTGTTGGGCTTTCTATCAAATGGGACTCTTCCTTTCCACCAATTCCAACTCAAACGCACTTAAGCCTAAAGATAATGGGTTGACTCACATAACTAGAAAGTATAGGCATGTTAGCTTTAGGCATGGCCAGATCCAGTAATCAAAACAACATTCTCAGGCCTCTGATTCTCTTTCATGTGTCTGTACTACTTGCCTCTGCTTGGTTTTGGTTCTTTCTGAAGGCTCTCTCCTATTCCAAGATGGCTGTCCAAGGTTCACCCACCTCCCTTAGCAACCTTAGGAGAAAAAAATATCTCTCCCTCAATATCCACATGAAAACTCCAGGGGAGACTCTGTCCTGCTAGGATCATCTGCCATTTTCTCAGCCAATCAGGGAGTCTAGGAGGTGTGGTGCTACACTGGCTCCACCCTTTCCTTAACTGTACACAGTGAGGGGGACACTGTGATTGACCACTCCAGCAGAAATGGAGTGTGGAGTGATTAGTTCCCTCAGGGAAGGGATGTGACTGACAAAAGCAGTATGTCCACCATGGTGTCTACTGCTGACTTTCCAACACTAGGCTAAGACGTTTGTCTAGTCACTGCTGTGTCTCAGGATCCAACACTGTGGACCCTTGATAAATATTTGTTGAGTGACTAATGGATTTTAGTTTTTCTATTGAGTGGGAGTGATAATCTGTCTACTTACTTGGCATGTTGGAGTGTGACTCAGTAAGATCATGAAGTTCATGAGCTTAACAAGAATGGCTGATCCTGTACACATCATTGATGATGGTGACCCAGCCAGTGCCACAAAGTGATGCTGACTAGGAGGGCTGGGCCACCCTAGAGAAAGTCAGAAGTTATTCTGTTGCTCTGTGATCTCCTTGCCCCTACCTTAGGTGGGGGCTGGGAAACCTTACAAGTGTGTGTGTTTCCTCCATATTACTTTGGATTTTTTCTATCCGGAACACGTAAGTTCTTTAACAGTATGTTTCCTCCCCATTGCCCAACTTGCTGGGAATGGAGTTGTTCTGAGGAACATTCCAGGCCTACTGTTTCTTCCTCTTGGAGATGTCTTCTCCAATGTTAATTTAACAAACTCGACCCGTTGCCTGCTAATTGCAAAGTGGAATTGTACTCCCCAAGTAGAGTAATCTTGTTCTCTTGGGAGGGGTGGCTTAATATATGATGATGTCAGTTCTCCCTCAATTTATCTATAATCCTTATCTATAATCTTCATAAAAATTCCAGCTACATGAACTTACTGTGAAATGTGTGAGAAGGGAGAAAGGCCTACAGATGCCTAAGTAAAAGGAGGAGTGCAGGATACTTGCTCCCACAGAGACTCAGACATACAATGACACTTTTTTTAACCAGTATGGTATTAGTGGAAAATTGGACAACCCATTGGGACAGCATGGAGAGTTCAGAGATGGATCCTGGTTATAGGGGAGCTTAAGGTGCAATAAAAGTTGCATCACAAATTAGTGGGGAAAGAGTTGTTCTTACTAGAGAAACTCTGGCTTTATAGAAAAAAAAAACAAAAAACCCAATGTAATCTCATACAAGATGTGTGCTGAGAAGGTGGATTAAAAAGTCAATGTGGCTCGCTGGCTGGTGTGGCTCAGTAAATTAAGTGCCGGCCTGCAAACCAAAGGGTCGTCAGTTCGATTTCCAGTTAGGGCACATGACTGGGTTGTGGTTCAGGTTGCCAGTAGGGGGAGCACTAGAGGCAACCACACATTAATGTTTCTCTCCCTCTCTTTCTCCCTCCCTTCCCCTCTCTCTAAAAATAAATACATAAAATCTTTTTAAAATGTATATATTTAAAAAGTCATTGCGGCCCTGGCTGAGTGGCTCGGTTAGAGCATTGTCTCATACACCAAAAATTGTGGGCTCAGTCTCCAGTCCTAGGTTGCAGGTTTGATCCCTGGTTGGGGTGCATATGAGAGGCAACTGATCAATGTTTCTCTATCACATTGACTTCTCTCTCTCTTTCCTTCTCCCTCTCCCTCTACCTTTCCCCTTTCTCACTCTAAAATCAATGAAAACATATCCTTGGGTGAAGATTTTTAAAAAGAGTCTAAAAAAAATTCAATGTAAACAACCAAATTGTAACATTGGTAGAAAAAAGGCATTAAAGGGAACATCTTTGAGACCTAGAGAGAGGAAAGAAGGCCGCAGATGAAATATCAAGGCAAAATTCATAAAGCAAAAAAATGGGGGGCTTTGTTATGTCAAAATTAAAGCTATTTGTTCCAAATGATGAATGACAAAATGAAAGAAGTTATATGCATAGTCTAAAATTTACAAGATTACTACAGCCTCAATATACAAGGACCTCCTACAAATTAACAGGAAAAATAAGTGGACAAAGATTACAAGCAGGCAAGTTTTGGAAGGGGAAACCCCAAAAGCCAAGAAATATATAAGGAGTTGGCTAAAATCATTAGTAGAGAAATGCAGAGTATAATATGAAGAAATCTGAACAGACTTTTCTCCAAAGAAGGTATACAAATGGCCAATAAGCACATGAAAAAATGCTCAACATCACCAGGCATTAAGGAAATGAAAATTAAAACCACAGTGAGATACCAACTCACATCCATTAGGATGTCTACTATCAATAATACAGAAAATAGCAAGTATTGATGAGGATGTGGAGAAATTGGAACACTCATGCACTGCTGGTGGGAATGTAAAATGGTGCAGCTGCTAGAAAAACTATATGGCAGCTCCTCAAAAATTTAAGAATAGAATTACCACATGATCCAGAAATTCCTCTTCTGGGTATACACCCCAAAAGAATGGAAAGCAGGGTCTCAAGGGGATATTTATACTCCCATATTCATAACAGCACTATTCACAATAGCCAAGAAATGTAAACAATCCAAGTGCCCACTGACTGATGAATGGGTAAACAAAACCTGACAGATACATACAATGAAATATTATTCAGTCTTAGAAAGGAAGGAAGTTCTGACACACACTAGAACATGGATGAGCCTTGAGGACATTGTGCTAGGTGAAATAAGCCAGTCACAGAAGTATATTTCCACTTATATGAGATACCTAGGGTAATTCAATCCATAAAATAAAAGAAAGTTGAATGGCAGTTATCAGTGGCTAAGGAAGTCAGAAAAATGGAAAGTTAGTATTTAATAGGTACAGAGTTTTGCAAGATGAAAAAAGTTCTGGAGATGAATAGTGGTTATAGCTGCACAGCAGTGTGAAAGTGCTTAATATCACTGAACTGTGCACTTAAAATGGTTAAGATGGAAAGTTTTGTTATATATGTTTTAGTACAATTTTAAAAACAATAATAAAATATTGCATTATCCCCATGTGGTAGAGAGAATTCTAAGATGAGCCCAAGAGCCCAAGCCCTTATTAATTATCTCCATTGAGCATGGGCAGGGCCTGTAACTCACTTCCAGCCAATAGTATGTAACAAAGGTTATGGGGTATCACCCAATTATGTTACACTCTATGGAAAAGTTGACAGGAATTTGCTGATGTAATTAAACAATTACATTACGTAGCATTACAATTACATAGCATTACAATGCTATGAAACTAGATATCTATCACAAGAAGAAAACTGAAAGATACACAAAGACATAGAAACTAAATAAAATGTTATTAAACAATGAATACTTCAACAATGAGATAAAGGGGGAAATCAAAAGATACCTTGAAAAAAATGAACATGAGACAAAATCGACCCAAAACCTATAAGACACAGGGAAAGCAGTCCTAAAAGGGAAATTCATGGCATTACAGGCCTGTCTCACAAAAACAAGAAAAAGGTCAGATAAACAGTCTAAATTTACATTTAAAGGAACTTGAAAAAGAACAACAAACAAAGCTCAAAGTTAATAGAAGGAAGGAAATAAAGTAAAAAAAAAAAAAAAAATACAGAAGATCAATGAATCCAAGAGCTGGTTCTTTAAAAAGATAAACAAGATTGACAAACTTTTTACCAGACTTGTCAAGAAAAAAAAGGGAGAGGACTCAAATAAATAAAATCAGATATGAAAGAGAAGTAACAGTTGACTCCAGAGAAATAGAAAATATTGTAAGAAAACATTGCAAACAACTATATGCCAACAAACTGGACAGCCTGGATGAAGTGAATAAATCCCTAGAAACATGCAAACCTCCGAAACTGAATCAGAAAGAATAAGAGACTCTAAACAGATAGACTGAAACAGGTGAAATTGAAGCAGTAATCAAAAAATTCCCAACAAACAAAAGCCCTGGACCCGATGGCTTCACATGTGAATTTTTCCAAACATTCTGAAAAGAGCTAATGCCCATCTTTTCAAACTATTCCCAAAAAATTCAAGAGGAGAGAAGACTCTCAATCTCATTTTATGAGGCCAGCATTATCCTAATTTCAAAACCAGATAAAGACATTACAAAAAAGAAAAAAAAGGAAATTATAAGCCAATATCCCTGATGAACATAGATGCTAAAATCCTCAACAAAATATTAGCAAACCAAATACAGCAATACAGCAAAAAAGATCATAAACCATGGTGATCAAGTGGGATTATTCCAGGGATGCAAGGTAGGTACAATGTTCACAAATCAATAAATGTGACACACCACATAAACAAAATGAAGGATAAAAAACAAATGATCATATCAATAGATGCAGAAAGAGCATTTGATAAAATCTAGCATCCATTTATGATAAAAAAAAAAAACTCTCAGCAAAGTGGGACTAGAGGCAACATACCTAAACATAATAAAGGCCCTATATGACAAACCCACTGCCAGCATCATACTCAATGGCAAAAACTATAAGCATTCCCCTTAAGATCAGGAACAAGACAGGGGTGTCCACTTTCACCTCACTTATTCAACGTAGTACTGGAAGTTCTAGCCACAGCAATCAGACAAGAAGAAGGGAATAAGGCATCCAAATTGGAAAGGAAGAAGTAAAACTGTCATTTACAGATGACATGATACTGTACATAGAGAACCCTAAAGACTCCACCAAGAAACTACTAGAACTGATCAATGAATTCAGTAAAGTAGCAGGATACAAAATTAATACCCAGAAATCAGTTGCATTTTTATATGCCAATAATGAACTATCTAAAGGGGAAATTAAGAAAACAATCCCATTCACAGTTGCTTCAAAAAGAATAAAACACCTGGGAATAAATCTAACCAAGAATGTAAAAGACCCATACTTAGAAAATTATAAGACACCAAACAAAGGAATTGAAGAAGATACAAATAAGTGGAAGCACATACCATTCATGGATAGGAAGAATTAACATTATTAAAATGTCCATCTGCCCGAAACCATCTACAGATTCAACACAATTCCTATCAAGATTCCAATGATGTATTTCACAGAACTTGAACAAATATTTCAAAAGTTTACATAGAACCACAAAAAAGCTCCAAAGCAACAGCAATCTTGAGAAAGAAGAACAAAATTGGATGAAACACACTACCTAAATCAAACTATACTATAAGGCCATAGCAGTCAAAACAACACACGGCACTGGCACAAAAACAGACACATAGACCAATGGAACAGAACAGAAAGCCCAGAAATAAACCCAAGACTTTATAGTCAATATTTGACAGCAGAAGCAAACACATACAAGAGATAAAGATAGTCTGTTCAATAAATGGTGTTGGGAAAATTGGACAGATACAAGTAGAAAAATGAAACTAGACCACCTTCTTATGCCATGCACAAGAATACATTCAAAATGGATTAAAAGCTTAAATATTACACCTGAAACCATAAAAATCCTAGAAGAAAACATAGGCAGAAAAATCTCTGACATTGCTTGTAGTTATATATATATATATTTTTTTTGAAATATCTTCTCAGGCAAGGGAAACAAAAGAAAAAAATAAACAAATAGGACTAAATCAAAATAAAAAATATTTTGCACTGCAAGGGAAACCATCATCAAAATAAAAAGACAACCCACTCAATGGGAGAACATAATTGTCAATACATCTGATAAGGGGTTAATATCCAAAATTTATAAAGAACTTATAAAACTCAACACCAAAAAAACAAACAATCCAATTTAAAAATGGGCAAAGGACCTAAACAGACACTTCTTCAAAGAGGACATACAGATGGCCAAGAGACATATGAAAAGATGCTCAATGTCACTAATCATCAGAGAAATGCAAATTAAAACCACAATGAGATATCACCTCACACCACTCAGAGTGGTTATCATCAATAAACCCACACACAACTAGTGCTGGTGAGGGTGTGGGGAAAGGGGAATACGTTTGCACCGCTGGTGGGAATGCAGACTGGTGCAGCCACTGTGGAAAGCAGTATGGTGCTCTGTAAAAAAGAAGAAAACTACCCTTTGCAACAGTATGGATGGACCTAGAGAACATTATGCTAAGTGAAATAAGCCAGTCAGAGAAAGACAAATACCATATGATTTCATTCATATGGACTCTAATGAACAAACTGAACTAACAAGCAAGATAGAGATGGGCTCATAGATAGAGAGCAGGCTGACAGCTCTAGTGGGGAGGGTGCATTTAGGAGGTGGATGGGTCGAACAAAAAGGAAAAAGGACTCATGGACACAGACAACAGTGTGGTGATTGCTGGGGGGGAGGCGGGAGATGTAAGAGGGAAAAGGGGAATAAATAGTAATGGAAAAAATACAAAAGAAAAAAGAAATGGTGAAAGCTGCTAAGGTGGGGCAAGTGCTGTGGGAGCAAGAGTGGACAGACTGAGTCTGCCTGGTAGGGAGTCACACCTTTACATTCTTAATGACTTTCAATGTGAGTGACAGTCCAGCTCAGACTGTTTTTTTTTTTAAGGGAAATTATTTACTCCAGTGACTGGGAAGTACAGAAGTGTAGGTGGATTCAGATGGTCAAATAATGTCATCAGGATGTCCCCTGATGCCTTTCCGATCTGCTTTTATCTGCGTTGGTTTCATTCTTTTTTTATATATGTAATTTTTTTCATCCTCACCTGAGGATACATTTATGGACTCCGGAGTGGGGTGTGTGTAAAGAGGGAGAGAGACAGAGACAGAGACATAGAGAAGGAGAGAGAGAGAGACACATCAATGGGAGGGAAACATCAATTAGTTGCCTCTCC
Organism: Mormoops blainvillei; assembly: GCA_004026545.1. Lineage (NCBI taxonomy): Eukaryota > Metazoa > Chordata > Mammalia > Chiroptera > Mormoopidae > Mormoops > Mormoops blainvillei. Next base: position 166,125 of record PVJD01001397.1, on the reverse strand, counting down.
TACGCATCCCCAACCAGGGACCGAACTCACAAGCCAGGCATGTGCCCTGGCTGGGAATCAAACATGTGACCCTTTGGTTCAGGATGACACTCCAACCAACTGAGACACACTGGCCAGGGCTGGGTTGGTTTCATTCTTATGCTGACCCCACTGGGGGACAGACATCATCCCAGCAATGCCATCTTTATGCTCTCCAGATAACAAAACCAGAGATGTGGGGTGCCTTTCCAGAAGACCCCCCAGGGGCCTCAGGGTTGACCCTCTTTGGCCTGTAAACAGTCACAGGCTCATGCCTGAACCAGTCTTCATGACCGATGGCCACACCAGGGTGGGACAGCCACTTGGGACAATAGGGGAATTCTGGCACAGGCAATGGCATGAGCAAACGCTCAGCACCATGAAGCTGAAACAACAGAACTGCTGGCTGCCCAGATCGGGGATAGCAATTCGGGGGCAGTGGGCACCATCAGTGTCCCTGGGCAGTGGGCAGCAAGATTGGATCTGCAATTTGCAGGCTTCTCTTGGCTGCTAGTGGTGGGTGGCCTGATGGGAGTGGTGACATTCAGGCCCTCTAGCATTTCTTCCAAGAAAGAAAATGCCTCATGAAGTGCCTCCCTCTAGGTCCTTCTCCCTGTAAAAGAGCCTCTTCCCCTGAGAGTAAAGAGGACAGCACGCTCAGGATGTTTTCAACACAAATATCTGTGGGAGGGCCCTCCAGGTGTCCTGGGTCATTGCAAGACAGGGCTCATGTGGAAGCAAATCTATATAATCAGTTGCCACAAAAGTACTTAACTGGCCTGTATTCATCCTGCACCAGGCGGCCTCGGAGAAAGAATGGTTGTAGTCCTTCAACAATAGCCCATTTGGGCCAGATCCAGGGTCTGGCTTCTCCAGCACTTTACCACCAGTCTTTCTGCTGGTGGGCGGCTGCTGGCATTGTCTCTGGGGCACTGGGGGCAATACGGGGCTAGGCGGGGCCATGGTTGGGGGCCACATGGGGTTCCTGAGGGTCAGGAATGGCCATTCTTTATGCGGCCTTCACAACGCCTCCCTGTAACAGAAGCCCCCCTATGGGTCTTTTGCTCTGGTTCTTTTCCTCACTGCTGCTAAGAACTGTGGCTCTCCATGCCAGAGTTTGGTAAAAAGGAAAGGAATTATTTATTCAAAAGTTATGCAGGTTCAGAATAATGGTACAATGTCACCGTTAAATCCCAAAGTCCCCTTAAAACACCCACAAACGCACACACACAGCCTTGCCTCCCCTTGCCAAACCAGGCTAGTCAGGGGTACCGTATCACAGGAAAAGAAAATAAAAGTCCATAGCTCGGCTAGACTCCCATTCTTAATCCAAAACCGCATTGGCACTTCCTCATGGAGGACCAGTGGGAGTCCTTCTGCATTCTTTCAAACCCCCTTGTCCAAAACCCCCGCACTCTTGCTACATTGCAAGAGGTTTCTCTCTCCTCAGCTGCATGGTCAAGGGCGAGAGAGAGGAAGAGAGAGCCTCTCATGGCTCTCCTACTCTCCTTCCCCCATGGTCCAGAGCTCAAACATGGCGAAGGGAAGGCCCTCTCTCTACTCCCAAACCCCATGGTTCAGCCCCGACATGGTTGCGCACCTGGGTTTAAATCCTGGTGTGGATCTTCCTCCGTAACCCCATTTCCAACTCCTCCCACACTGGGTTGCACCGGCCAGTAGTCTGGTTCCTTCTGCCTTTCTCAGCCGCCATTGTTAGTCCAGGCAAGCGTGGCCCCATGACGTAGGAGCCACCTCCAAGCTGCTCTCACAGGCTCAGGAAGCCCCTCCTGCTACATTGCATCATGGGTTAGAGTCACACCACTTCCCTGACTCCTAGCAGGCACAGCTTTTAACGTTGCTAAAACACTAGCCAAATTCTTCACATATGCAAAGTAGCTCTCAATGGCCCTGCTCTGCTAACCTCATCCCCCAAGTGATAGATGTGTGGGCTTTGGGATTTGGGGGGATCTCTAGCTCAGCACCCAGTTACATCCCCACCCAAGCCACTCCTACCCGCTGCCTGGAGTTTTGAACACCATTCTCATTCTCTTTCTGGCGGTGGTGGGCAGCATGGTTATATAATGAGCAGCCAGCCTCAAGAGGCTCTGCTCCGCGTGCAAGCAACGAATGGCTAGTGCTGCGTTTCCCAGGGTGGAGCTGCTTGGTTCTGGTCTGCACCTGCCTCTGGAGCAGAAAATGGAGCAGAGGAAAACATGTGGTTTAGTTATAGTGCTTTCAGCTGCAAGGAACAGGAAACCCAACTCAAAGGAGCTTAAATAATAAGGGAGATGTGCCTCCTGCACAAAGAAGTGCCAAGGTAAAACAGCCCAGGGCTAGTTAGCTCAGTGTTGTAGTGATGTCACCAGAGACCCAGGTTTCATCTACTTTTCCATGCTGCCCCCCTCAATCGGCCAGCTCTGTTCTCAGACCGGTCTCCCTTATGATCATAGGATGGCCGCCACTGTTCCAGGCCTCACATTCAGACATGATAACACCCAGCCGAGGAGACCACCTCTTCCTGGATATGTCTTTTTAAGAGTGAGGGAACTTTCCCCAGAATCCCCCTGGCAGTTCCTGTCATATTTCACCGGCCAGAACTGTACTCCACACCCATTCTTGGTCAGTCTCCAGCAAATGGCACAGGCAAACCATGACTGGCTTAAAGGGCGTGAACGACCCCAACAGCACATGCCCAGCACATACTCTAGCATATGCCTGGCAGCACCAGCTGCATGAGGATGCGGAGGTTCTTCCCACTCAGAGGTTGGTGGGGAAGGACTTGAGGTTCTAGCTCTGCATTCTGCAGCAGTCACTGCCTGACCCTGGGCAAGTCAGGTCTCCTGTTAGTCACCCACCGGGCAGGCATTCTCTCTTCACACCCTGATTTGGTTTGGTAGCAATCTGCCCAGGCAGGGGATGGATCGTGACTATGTAAGCGCCTCTACCCTTTGTTAAATATCTGCATGGGCAGCCTTCACTGCAACTAGGCAATGAGAAAGAAGGGGGACCCCTCTGGGGTCTTCCCAGGAAAGGTTTTCTTCTATAAGGAAAGCCCAGTCTTCTTTACTTTCCTCTGTCCTTCTCCCTTCTTTCCAGTTTGGTGACCATTAAGTGAAGATGCAATGTTTGTAGCTGCAGTTCCCATCTTGCAACAATGAGGGAAAGACCAAGAAAATCTCAGATGTGCAAACCTCATGCTTTGACTATTGGGCTGTGAGGCAATCCTGGAACCACACAGATCTGATGTGTAAGATAAACTCCCGTTCAATTAAAATCCCATTTGTTGCATTTCCTGTGTCGGGGTAGCCAAATGTACCCTGACGCAGAGCCCAGTTTCTTCATCAGTGAAGTGAAACGAAAGCCCTCAAGGACAGCCACCTGCCCTGGGCTCTCATCCCCTCTAATGGAGGGGCGCCTTCTAGAATTTTAATGCAGTGCCCCCTATGTAATTTCAGATTTGCTAGCTGCTATGTTAAAAAAGTACAAAGAACAGGTAAAATTTCTATCAATAAATAATTGAACCCAATATATTCAAAACATTATCATTTAACATGTCTAATTGACATAAATTAGTGAGATTTTTATGATATTAATTAATGAGACAATTTATGGTAGTAGTTAGATATTAGTGAGATATTTTACTTCCTTTTCTCACCCTGACTCTTCAGGATCCGTGTATATTTTGCACTTGACACACATCTCAGTTTTTCTACCCATATTTCAAGGGCTCCACAGGTACTGTGTTGGACAGCCCAGGCCTACTGGCTGTATCTCTGGTTGTTGGGGCAGTAGCCGTTGGCATTAGCCACAACAGGGATTCATTTGTGACAGAGACCAGGGACCCGCCAGCCCCTGATGGCCTGTGGCTGTGTATAAGACATGTTAAGAGTCCAGTTCTTCCCCAGCCAGGGATCCTCAGAGGATATGAGGTCACCTGATTGTGTCTGCATCTCAGAGTTTGGAACTGTGGGCTCAGTCATGGTGAGCAGGAAGACTCTAGAGAAGAGGGCTTGTGGCTGTCGGCTTTGAGAGGCAATGGTAGCTTTTTGGGTTGGGGAAGAAAGAGTTCCAGTGGGCTGTGCTCAGGCTAAGAAGGAAATTTTAAAAGCCTGTGCCTGGAACCTCCTGCCTCTGAAAAATTGGGTGAGCTTGGAACAGAAGCCAGCACAGAGAAAGCGTGAAAAGCTTCTCATTTGGAAAATGGACAGAAACTGTTGCTTGGGCTTTGGATGCTGAGTATCAGAAACTCCAGGAGGAATGAGATCAGCTGGAAAAAAAATGGGCTTGATCTTGTAGACCAAACAGGAACAGTGGGGAACAGGCCAAAAGCGGAGTGACAGAGGATAGGCAGCTGCCTCCACAGCTGTGACCTGCTAGCTTCTGTGGCAGAAAGTGGGACCAGCTTAAGAACACACCAAAGGTAATGACGGAGAGGGGGTAGGGTAAGGAGGTGGCCCACAGAGGAAGGGAGGTGGGGCAGCGGAGGGCCAGAGGGAAACTCTCTGCAGCCAGCTCTTGAGGGTCTCTTACAGCCCGGGGCTTTCGAGACCCATGGGCAGTGGTCTAGGGCCAACAGCTTGGGAGAAGCACTCTTTGGCCCAGGAGGCCCTCCCCACAGCCCTCGGCCTCTCTCCTCACCTTTCAGACAGACGGCTGCTGAGGGAACCAGAGAGGGAGGGTGCTGATCTGGCCTCCCCCGGGAAGCCACAGCCCAGGCCTCCAGCATCTGTCCAGTCCCATGTGGGCTCAGCCTATAAACTCTTTGCTCAGCAGTGTAAAAGCTCCAACCACTAGCCTTAGCTGAGCAAATGTCCTTGTCTTTGACCTTGGCCCATAGCAACACTCCTTTCTCTTGCAGGGGGTATGGGATCCAGGAGCTGAGAGTACCTTTTAGCCAACATGTATGTCGTGTTACATAACCTCACAATAATCATTCAAGGTGAGATCATTCTTACCCGCTTTATAGATGAGGAAACAGAGCCTCAGGGAGGCAAGGGCCACCCTGTGTAATAACCAGGATTGGCTTGGTTACACTGCTGTGACAAACAACTTTGAAGTCTCAGAACTTAGCACAACAGTTTACTTCTGGCTTCCAGGGGCTGGCAGGGGATCTCCTTCGTGCCATTCGCTCAGGGACTCCGGCTGATCAAGGCTCTGCTCTCTGGAACAGTGGCCTCTCAAACTCCTCCAGGAAAAGACACAGCTAAAGGGTGTGCACCCTGGTTCTTTAGTGCTTTGGCGTGACCCTGCCTAAGTAGAAAGGAGTGGAGAAATCTGGGAGAGCAACTGGGGTGTCTGATGAGTCACGCCCATTTAGGAAGGGGGAGCAGGATTTTAATTTAGGAGTGTCACATGTCAAAGTCCTCCGTCTCCCACCTTTACTATTCAGCATTATGCAGCCCAAAGCCATATCTATGCTTGTTGTGAGCTGTATGGTGATATGCAAGTTCAAGGGGTGTCAACATCACCAACCCTAGATATTCTCATAAACTGCCTCCTTAGTCTACCCATCCTCTGTGCAAGCTAAGGGCCCTCTCAGGCCAGGAACAGTCCATGACACTCCCTCCACTCACTCTCCGCAGGCTCCCTTGTTCCCCCCTGACAAATCCCCCTCCCCTATTCTTGGCCTGCCCTCCTCTTTCCAGCCTGCACACTGTCCCTCCTCAGTCCCAGGAGCCTCAGCTGCCCTCAGGTTCCTGAGCCTCATTCCTGTTGGCATCTGGAACTCCAGTCCTCCCCCACCCCAGAGTCTGCCCCAATCCTCCCTGGCAGCAGCCTTGCTAACAGCCTTGCTAATCTGTTAATTATCCTCTGCTAGCGGAGGAGCCTGTTAATTGAAAACTCAGCCCCCTCCTTAATTGCTTGCCTGACTTCTGGCTGTCTCGGTTTTCTCCCGTGTTCTCTCCACTCCCAGCCTCTCCACGTGCCTAACCCTTGGCTCTCTGCCTTTGGGCTCCTGGTTTCTTCCTGGTCAGTAATGGTGTTTGCTCCCACCTTCTGCAGAGCTGGCCGTACACTGAGGGTTTCAAATCCCGCCTGATCTGCTGTGGGAGGCAGGAAGGCTGATAAAGCAATTTGGCCCAGGAATTAATGGAGAGCTCCTGGGCCAATGGGAGGACTCAAGAGGGAGCAAATTTCAGTATAAACAAAAGGCCAAATTATTCACCTGCAGAGCTGGTCAGAGGAGCTGCTGCCTGGAAGGACTGCAGGGAGCCTCAGAAGTGCAAAGATTCCTGCTCTGCCTCACCACGCACCTGGAGGGCTTCTTGACCTCAGCCCTTTGGGTTGGGCCCCTGACATCATTCACCACTTCTCTACTTGGCATGTCACTAGCCTGGCCAGGAACAGATAGAATTTGAAAGTGGCAACAATCCAATAAATGAAAAAAGCAGATTTCAGAAAAGTGGGTATAATATGATCCCATTGTTATAATAAAACTCCTCGAGTGTGGTATACATATGTATGCAAATACACTTTTAAGAGGTTTCGTTGATGGGGGAACTCAAGAGTTAAAAAATTTTAGCTTTAAGTTATAGTTAATAGGTTTAGAGATTAATGCATGTAGAAAGCTGTTGTTCCAGGAACTGGAATGTATGACCAGACCTACCTGGCTCCAGAAGACCTGCAGGCAATTTGGCCTTTGTGCCCCAGGAGGACAGGATGACTGCTAGTGATCATGATGATATGTGCATCCAACCAGAATGCAGATGGAGAATCACCGGTAAGGAGATGAAGGGATTCTAGGAAAATTACTGGACTGCCAGTTTTATAAGATTAACATTTTTCCCTGAATTTCAGACCCCTTACCTACCTTTATCTTTTCCTTATAAAAGAGGTTGGATTGAGATGAGATGTTAAGATGGTTCTTTAGGGTACATAACCCGCCATCTTCTCAGATCGCTGGCCATCTAAATAAAACGCCCATAAAGATTCAATCCTTTTCTCTACTTATTGGTTCTGGAAGTGACAGGCAGTATGAATTCAGACTTTTCTGGTTTCATAGTAAAATGCCTGCCAAACCAATAACAGTAGTTATTTTTGGGAGATAGGATTGGGAGAGCAAGAAGAAAAGGCTTACATTTTATCTTTTCTATTTGAATTATTTTACCAAGAAAGAGAGCAAGTGAACATTTGTCCTCCATGATTCTGTGACCTCAGACAAGTGCCTTAACCACTCTGAACCTCAGCAGCCTCATCTGTAAAACGGGGACTTGTTCGGAATCCCCTTTCACTCTGTGTTAGGACTGTTGGTTGAAAGTAACCTAAACCAACCCAAGCTTGTATAATAAAAAGGACATGGGACTTTTATACATCCAAGTCCTAGGTAGGAAATAGAGTACTGGAGATGTCTCTTTCATTTCTCCTTATTGTGGGTCTGCTCTCTTCTCTCTCTATAAAAAATTATACCATTGCTTCCACATTCCCCACAGCAACTGGGTTTACATATTCTGAGTCGAGCCCACTAGATAGGCCTATGTCATAATTGTGAAGTCCTAAGCAAGGTTCTTATCAGTCAGGATAGGCTGGGTTATACTGCAATAACAAACAACCCTCAAATCTCAATGGCTTAAATCACAACAGTCTATTTCTGGCACTTGTAATACATCTATACCATGGGCATAGTCACTCAGTGACCTAATTTGATGGAGGCTTTATCTCAACAGGTGTGTCCAGGTCCTCAGACACCAGGAAAGAGAACATGGGCTCTTAAATCGTCTGTCTGGAAGTCACAGCCCACATCACCCTCACTTGCATTTTATTGATCAAAGTTAGTCAGGTGGCCAGGCCTGAACTGAAGTGGATGAAGAAGTCAGCTCCTCCAATGGGCCTGGGATAAAAGGGACGTGACATTTGTGAACAGCCCCGGTGACTGCCGTAGTGACCTGTCGCCAAGGCCCCTGCCCAATCTTTTTACCTGGCCCATCACTGTGGAATTTCTCACTATGTAAAGAAATGTTGCCCAGGAGGGAAAAGTTCCTGGAAAGTTTCAGTTTCTAGCCTTTGTTAGCTGGCTCCTTCTCTGCGTAGAAAAAAAAATCGTCATGGCAGAATCTAGGATCCAACAGATTCCCAGAAACTCCCTATGAAGCCCTGGGGATTGGGGTCCCAGTAGGACAGACTCCTACCAATCCAAACTTTTCCCTCCTCCATCATAAAGTACACACTTCTAAAGATGGAGACTGGGTGCAGTTGGGGGGCACTTTGACAAAGTCTGCCTGGGGATCCAGCAAAACTGAAGCTGCTGTTTGCTCTGGGGGTCCCTGGCTGTGCCTTCAGAGACACTCCCTCCATGTGGCCATTGGGGAGGAGGTGCCAGGCCTATTAGACTTCAGGATCCAGATGCAGGGGCTCAGGCCTGGCTCTGCTCCATGGCCTGGGCCAGTTGGTTAACCCCTAGAGCATCAGCCTCCTCATCATAAACTAGGTTAATTATCATGTCTGCCTGCATGGCAGTCTTTCTGGTGGCACAGTTCTCTGTATAGATGACACCTGGACAAACATAAAGGGTTATCTCTGTTGTGGTGGCATTCCTGGGGTCCTCCCTAGGGACTGGCCTTTCTCGCCTTGCTCCTGTCTCTGGGAATGCCCCTCTGATGCGCCTAGATGTAAAACAGTCACCCTGCCAGCTCTGGAGAAGAGCTCATCTCTGAGATTTTAGATAGAATAATTTCTTCTTCCTCTCACTCCTGCCTGTCCATGAAAATCACGCAGCCCACATAGCACCCCATGTGCACCCACACGCTCCCACAGCCATTGTTCCCACATCGAGCAGCAAAAAACTCCAGAGTGTGCTATGGGAAGAGGAGGGAAGCTATAAAAAGGGGGAGTGACACCTCCAACCCGAGAGGGGCTCCTGGCTCCAGGCTGAGGGCTCACATCAGGACCAGGGCCCACGGTCCTTCTCATTCCCACCCACTGTGTTCAAGACATGTGTCTGGCTCTGCATTGGGTCAGCCCCCTGCACCCGTTCTGCTGACACCATGACCCAAGCCACTGCAGGCGTTGAATAGGCAGGAGTGTGTGTAGGCGTCCCAAAGATGAGAGGAAAGCTCCAAGGCCTGTGCTGCTCTGCACTGGCTTCTGCGCTGCTTCCAAGAACTTCTTGCCACTGGAGGCCCGAAGCCAGAAGGGCCCTGGACGGAGGCACAGAGAGAGACTTCTCCCTACCCAGGAGGAGAGGGCCCAGGGACACAGGAGCCAACAACTGTCCCTCCCAGCACTGACCACACTGGGGCCTCTGCTGCCTTTACTGCTTGGGCAGGGGCTCAACCAGCTCTTAGACAGCAAGCCCCTCCCCCACCACACTAGTCTATAGTGCTAGACTCTGTCCGTGGGGTGAAGCCTTGGAGGTCCTCTTTAAATGTAGGCATCTGCCAAGCAGACAGACTCCTCAAACTGTGAATGAGTTTCCCCAGGACAGGGAAGGTTTGCCCAGGGGGGGGTGCATGCATGCCCTCCATGAGGAGGCACATCTGGGGCAGGGCCCAGAGGGGGCTAATGTGGACCCATCCTCCAGTACCATTTAGGCCCTGGGTCTGGGGGATGTATGGTGGTGGGTTTAGGGGGCTCAGGGAGCTGAGAAGGTGAGGGGCAGAGGCAGGGGATGGGGCAGAAGGCAGACAGAGCATGCTGGGGAGTCCATGCCTCTCCAACCCTTTTTCTACAGTGATGTAGACTTTTGCTCAGAGCCAGTTTCCACACCCTCTGTGTCTCTGCAGACACTGCCCTCTACTGAGGGAAAGAAGGAAGTCAGAAATAGCTGTGAGGCTAGGGCCTCCTCCCTTCCTTCTTCCAAAGCCCTGGGTGCACCCTGCTTCCTCTCAGAGACTGGGGTCAGGCTCCAGGGTGGGAGAGAGCTGATTCTGGAGAAGGACGGGGGTTGGGGAGAAGAAGTGGACTTCCTGTGCTCCTGGAACAGTGCCCCTGGCCTCAGGAGCTGGGGGACAGGCCTCACGGGCACCATTCCCACAGCTCCCCCCCGTGACCGCTCCACAAACCCCCACACCAGCTCCTCTGCCCTGTGCCTGGCCCCACAGCCCATCAGGAGCCAGAAAGCGCCCAAGGCATTAGGGCTGACTTTGGGTGCCGTGGAAAAGGGACTGTGGGCATCACTCAAAGACAATCCTTGGGGACGGGAGGGCCACTGTGGGGGCTGAGGATTAGCCAGTCCCACCATATTCAGGGCCATAAATATGCCATGCTTTTTGACTCAGTAATCCCACTGTTTGGAATTCCTCCTGAAGACATAATTGCAAGGGAAAAAGAGCTATATGTGCACAGCTGTTTATAGAACATTATTTATAATAGTAAAAACTAGAATGGGCCAAAAGGCCCTGCTAGTTGTGGAGGGGAGAGGATGATGTGTCCATGGGTAGAATATTTACTATGCAGCCAAGACAAATGGGAAACTTGGAAAATAGTTTGTGAAATAATGTTAGGGGAAAAGAGAACAAACTTGTACGTATTTATTCAGTCAACAAGTGGTGGCAAGCAGCCTATGTAGGCCATGTTGTAGAGGGAGTCAGGGTCGACACCAAGGACGAAATGAAATGTTATCTGCCCTGCTGCAGGTGTTGAGATGCTGTCTGCCCTGACTAATGCTGTAAATGTTTCTCTCCCACTTCTGTAAGCCCCTTCGTGCCAAATCTATACTACTCCTCCCAATACCCTCCCCTGCTTAGCCCAGCATAAAAGGAATGCGGGGCTATTGTTCTGGGCTCAGAATTT
>PVJD01001397.1:98978-155279 GCA_004026545.1 Mormoops blainvillei | reverse complement strand
TGTCACAACTCTAACACTGGAGAGACCACTGTGGACAGGACCAAGGCCCAGCCCTCCTGGGGAAGCTTCCAGCAGACAGCCAACCCCGTGGTAAATGATGAATCATAGCACCACCAGGTAAGAGCCTCCCCGAGACAGGAGATGACAGATTGACATGTGATCCTTGCTTCTAGATGCCTCCTGCTGCCCACTGTGAGGTCCATCCTGTCTGGGCTGGGGGGGTCACTAGGAAGTATCCCATCAGAGGGGTTAGTTAGTCTTTTGTCAGGCAGGAGCCAGGCCAAGGGCAGTGGGCACAGCTAGCCAGAAGGGTCTCCTTTCCACAGGAGGAAACTGATAGGCCGCTTTGGGGAAGCCCATGAATACTTGGAGTTTGTGGAGGAGCCAGAGGGGCGGGAGGGCAGGGGGAGCAGCCCCGAGAGTATGAACTGCGTTTCCTACAAACCTGGCAAGTAGGGGATCAGAAGTGATTGTGCCTCAGGGCTCTGGGGGTCTGTCTTGCCCCAGACTGGTCAGGTTGCATATAAGATGTGCCCTATGGTGGCCTGGGGAGGTAAGGGAGTCAGACAACGGAGTGAAAGTGTAATCTGAAGGTTGGCTGGCCCCAGCCCTGCTGGTTCTGTGAGGCCCACTCCATACAGAAGGAAACCACTTGGACCCAGAACCTCCCCTCACTTGACCCAGTGTGGGGACAAGTGATCCACAGAGCAGCGGAGCTTGGAGCAGGGCACTCAGATCTCTAGGAACCGGAGGCCCTTTCCACTTTCCCAGAGTCTGGGGGCAGGGGGTGCCCTGGTGTGGGGGGAGCCAAGGCATGGAATTGCAGGCAGTGCCCTCCAGGTCCAGGGATGAGAGCAGGGATGCCCTCTCTGCCAAGCTGTCCGATCCAAGCAGGAGCTAAGAGACTCAGCCCTGAGCCTGTGGGAGGCACCAGGCAAACAGAGGAGTCGCAAGCTAAACATGCTATTAGCAGCGATGGAGAAGTGACGATTATCACACAGCTGTCAGAGCATCTCCCAGCCCCTTCATACTCGCACCAGGGAGGGGCCACAACTCACCTACCTTCCCTGTCTCTGCCTTCCCAGGGATATCCAATCGGGAGGGAAAGGCAGGGAGGGCAGACATTTCGGGCCACCACTGCCTTTCCCCGGGGATCTGGCCTGACATCTGGTGACAGAGGACCTAGAGGTCAGGCCTGCCCTGTGCCTGTTCCCCTAGAACTGGGCCCTTGCTTCTCAAACTGTAAGCTAGGGATGAAAGTGACACCACCTCCCAGGGTCATTGGAAGGGTCCCACGAGACATCCTGTGTGAAAGCACCCTGTGTATGGTAAAGGACAAGGGGGTCATTGCTATTACAATTATTCCAACAAAAACCTAATCTTCAGGGCCTCTCACTATCAGTTCCCTTCACACAGAATGAAATTGAGGCTTAGAGAGGTCAAGCAATTTGACCCAAGTCATACTTGTAAACAGAGGGAGGTGTCAGTGTCTGATGTTGGAGCCAGGAGCAGCCCCCTCCCCGTGTTGTAAATGGGGACCTGAGGTCCAGGAAGGTGGCCCCAGAGAGGATGAAGGGCAGCAACTTTCCAGTCACTGCCCAGAGGTCTTGTCCTCAGCTGGACACAGCTGGCCACTCAGGGAGCAGCTGAGGAATGACCTCAGGGAGAGAACTGAAGATGAACGCCAGCAGCCTACCTGGGTTTCCGGATCTCGGGGGATTCTCTTGCAGACCCAGGGCCATGGCCTAGAGCAGTACACCTCTAACAGTGGAAAGGTGGGTGCTACAGCAGTTAACGAGGGGGTGGATCTGAAACCTGGCATGTCGCATCTTCTGGTCTCAAGGGCCTTTGAAAGCCCAGCGACTTCCCCCAACCCTGCTGCTGTCCTCACCCTTTCAACTCAGTGTCCCCACCTGACAGAGGGGAGCACCTGGGTCTGGGGAGAAGACTCAGGAGATGGACTGGGAAGAGAGAAGCAGGGGGAGGGCAGGCACCTCAGGGCCCTGCCGGCCTGACCACCCCTGCCGGGCGTCAGCCTTTGGGAAGCACTCGTGCGTGCAGGCAAAGGGGCTGGGGAGGCAAAGAGGACAATCACACCGTGTGGGAGGGGTGCTGAGGGTGGGAAGTGACTCACAGGACAGCAGGGGACAGGCAGCCTCTCAGAAACCAAATGGAAAGGAAGCGTGCTGGTGAGTCAGGGACAATGGGGAGAGGGTGTGTAGGGAGAGAACTCATCCCCGTAGGCCACCTTTGCTTGCCCTCGGCACTGTGTCCGGGGGATCTGCCTCGCACCTTCCTCCTGCCCCCCAGCTGCCCTACCAAGGGTGGCCTTCATCCGCCTTGGGCTCCTCACAGCCTCCGGCACTATGGGTACCCAGTGAGGAATGACTTCTCATCCTGCCCGCTGCTGCCCCGCTCTGGAGTAAAGACTTCGGCTCAGAGTCGATGCCCCTCCTGCAGCACGGTGTCCAGCAGGTTCTCACTGCAGACCTGCTGGGGAGATTAAAGGGTGGCTGCAGGCCCAAGATGCCACACCCCCTTTGAGAGGCTCCCACAAACAGTAAATGCCTCAGCCTGGGCCATCTTGTTCCCCAGCACCCACTCCACCATACCCTGAGCTGGGCTGCATGACTATAGTTACCTGACTCATTCTCACCAACACTCTGTGTCCCCAGGATTTTTACTGGGTGGATGGATGAATGGGTGGATGCAAAATTGGCACTTGGCCCCGGTGGGGCACAGGGGAACAGCCACAGCTCATACTGTGGGATGTCAGGCGCCAAAGAGAGGCTCCCACCGGGCAAAGGCAGGAGAGAAGCAGGCTGACGCAGTCAGAGCTCAGCCTCAGCCAGTGCCCTCCACACGCCCCGTCCCAGCCCTACCCGCCACACACTCCTCCTGGGCCACCTTCCCTGACATCCGGCCCATTCCAGGTCTCCCCTGGCCTTGCTGCCGATCCCTGCCCTGCCTTGCCTTGGTCCAGGCCTCTGTCCCCTTTGCTCTTCATCTAGAGGCCAGCCAGTTGACTCCATCCTGAAATGGAAATCCATTCACAGGAAGCAGAGCAGGAGTTCATGCTTCTTTCTCTCTCAGTCCATCCGTCCATCCATCCATCCATCTATCCAACCACCCAGGAAAATTTCAGAATGCTTGTCACCCTGTGTATGTCAGTCTCCTGGAACATCAGCTCCACGAGGAGCCGGGATTGCTGTCTGGTTTATTCTCTGTGGTGTCCCCAGTGCCTAGAAGTCGCCACAAAGTTAGTGTATAGTACATATTTGTTGAATGTCAAATAAGCAAAAGAATGAATGGATAGACTCTTCCCCTGGAGAATGGGGGCAGGAACTGTCAGCCCTCATCTACAGCTCTGCATAATCCAGGTCAACTCCCTGGCCATGCAGAGGTGAAGTTCGGGCCTGGGGGAGGGCTATAGCTTGCCTGAGGCTATCTATTGAGGTCAGGACGGGTCCAGGTTGCCCAGCCCTGTGCCAGGACCCTGTGTTCAAGATCTGAGCAGCAGGAGCCCTGTGTCCTGGGGGTGAGCCAGAGGTCAGAGTTATAGCAGAAGCTTGGGGGCAGGGCCAGGTGCCTCCAGAAAAGAGGAACAGCCAGCCTGCACTAGGCGGATGCTGCAGAACCCTCCTCTGAGGCTGGGCCTGCCCGCGCTGGGCTTTGGTACGACTGGCAGTGGGGGCAGAATGTGCATTGGGTGGCAAAGCTGCCCCAGCTTCCCAGGCAAATCTTAATCTGGCATTGCAACCTGGCCACAAAGAGGATGGGCAGGTTCAGGCCTCTCCTTCCCTTTCTGCTCTCTGAGTTAAACAAAGGCACTGGGCTTGATCTTCTCTTCAGAATGACCAGGAAATGCTGAAAATGCATGTTTTAGGCTTGTTACTATGGATTCTGGCCCAGCACATCTGTGGATGGCTCAGGACCATGGAATTTACAAACTCTGCTGAGCACTCACTTGGGGAAATGGGCTGCATAACCACAGGGGGTCTTTGGCTGGAGTCACCAAGGGAGGTCTAACTCTGGGCAGGTTACCTTACAGCCCTGGGCTTCTCACCTGCCTAATGGGGGGACTCAGAGAATCCCACAGGGGTTGGCAGGTCCCATGGGAGGTGATGTAGTGACAGTACTTAGCCACTGAAGAGTGAGGGCCTTGAGTACACTGAAATGCATTTCTGCTATAACAGCACAAGGTGGAAGTTTTTTTTACTCTCACATCTGTCCATGGGGAGGGAGCCTGAGGTCAACTTAGTGGCCCTTCTCTGGTGGGGTGGTGTCTGTCTCAGAAGTTCAGAAAACCCCCACCCCAACCCCAACCCCATCATCACCCAGGCAGCTCAGGGTGAGAGGAGGCACATGTAGAAGTCCTGCCTCCCTCCCCTCTGCTGGTCCTTCTCAGCACACCCTCAGTTTCTCTGGGCCCGAGGTGCCTTGTCTATAAAGAGGACAGATGATAGCGCCCATGCAGTCAGGGATTAGGCCCTTCTCATGGGGGCTCAGAGAAGACTGGGGACCATGCGGCTTTCCCTCCAACCCCACTGCTCTCCTGACAGACTCATCCTCAGCCTGGGCCTTCGGGGCTACCACCATGATAGTGGCCTGCTGCTTCTTCCTCAGTGCAAGGGGAGGGCCCTCAGTGGAGGTGTTGCGACATCCGGGGGCATCAGCAGAGGTCCTCTTGTGTGACTCCCTTGCTCGATCTCAGAGCCTCCTCCCAACCAGATGCCCAGGGCCTTGTCCCTGTCTGGGCTAATGATGGCTCTGTCAACTTACTTCCACTATGGCCTGTGCATCTTTGCCCTGCTCTTGGTGTTTGTGTTGTAAAGTAGAGGAGGGCAATGCTTAACCCAAAGGAACAAAGCTGTAGTGGTGGGTTTCAGGCATTGGTGGGGAAGTTTGGCATAGTGCCCCTGCCCACCATGTGTTCTGAACCTGTCTTCAGCTCTGAGGCTCCTTCCTTCACGTTGCTGCATCTGTAGGACCCCAACATGGACCGCCGGCCTTCAGGGGATCTCTGAGCAAGCTGGGTCAGTGCTCTTCCAGAACTGGGTGACCCAGCACTCAGGCTACACTACCACCACCCTGGCTACAGGCTTCTGACAACTGCCCCATTGCTTCACGATGACCTTTAGTCAGAAGCTTGACATTCGAGACTCCGGCAGGTGCTACTGGTTGTCTAACAATGGCCATTCCCAGTACCCCTACTTCCAGCCTTTTTTGTAGTGGCACACTTAGCCTATCATTAAAGAGAAATGCCAGGTGCTTGCTTTTCCAGCCCCCTTTTATAACAAAAGACTTGTCATGTGACCCAATCCTAGATAAGAGGAGCTGAGGGCAGAGGGGAAGTCT
Organism: Mormoops blainvillei; assembly: GCA_004026545.1. NCBI lineage: Eukaryota > Metazoa > Chordata > Mammalia > Chiroptera > Mormoopidae > Mormoops > Mormoops blainvillei. Next base: position 149,921 of record PVJD01001397.1, on the reverse strand, counting down.
GCTGAGGCTTCTGAGGTAACTGCCCTTTGCTGTCTTTGGATGCGTGAGGGCATGCTGTCTAATGCTGTGGCAGCCATCTTGTGACCATGAGGAGACAGGCCCAATGTGGAAAAAATGGTCCTTAACCATACCATCGAGCTGCTAAATTAACCAACCTGGCAATGCCCTGATTCTGTTTGTGACAAAATAAAACATATGTGTCTATACACTTTAGCCAATCAATTCTTTTACTTGCAGCCAAAACCACTCTAACTGCTATAAAGATTCAACACTATCCAATACACACCTACCTGTCTTTTCAACCTCATCTTCCATCACTGCTCCTCTGATGTATCTCTAGGCGAAACATGTTTTGCTTTCTCTTTGTGTTCCCTGCTGTCTACAAGGCCTCTCTGGTCTCTTCTAATTAACGAACTATGAGCCATCCCTCAAAGCCCAGATCAAATGCCCCCTCCTCTACAGAGCTTCTAGGTTCCCCCAGGCATAATTGAAGGCACTGTCTTGCTACTTTGAATCTCCTCACTGGAATTTCCACCTAATTCTCTGTCTACTCATTGGATGGCCACAGCCCTTCACTGTGAGTTCCTCATTGGTAAAGATGCTTTCTCCTTTGTATCTGGTTTCCCTTATTTTTGCACCTGGTATCCTTCAGGTGCTTGGTAAATGCTGAACACTGAATGAACAAAGACACTGCTTCCTCTGCCTCCTCCATTCCTCAGCCCTCCTGATTTTCTTGCTCAGCTGGGCAGGAAGGGGGCACATCTCTCAATTCCCAAAGCAAATGATGCCTATGGTCACCAGACTGGTTGGGGGAGACCGAGGACTTCAGGTTAGGTTTTCTGGCTCCTGTCCAGGGCCCTTTCCAGAACCCAGTGGGGAAAACTGGGTGTGTTTCAGAGCTGGCTTGACAACTGTCCAAATCGACACCATGGTGGAGGAGGCAGGAGCTGAGGGAGCGGAGGAGTGGAGGGAGCAGAGGGAGCTGTCAGGTGCTGAGCAATGCCCCCTGCCAGCCCTGCTGAGTGAAGGAGGTAAGGAGGAAGAAGGGAGCTTGGGGCTGGGCAGGGGCCTGGGACCCTTCCCCAAGTACACACACCTCCCCCAGCCCGTGTCCCATAGCCTCAGTAGCAGGAGACATCGTGAGTGAGGGGAAAGGAGCCAGAGAAATGGGTCAGACCTTACACTGAGCAAAGGTGTGGACCCTCAGGCAAGTGGGCTCAGGGTGCATGAGGATCACTTTGGGCACCCAACCAGAGGGTCTTGGAGGACTTTAAAGTTGGAATGGTGCCTTGCCCTTTCGGGGGGTGTTCAGGGATCAGTAACAAGAGCAATGTCCATTTCTGGGGAACAGAGCTGAGCTCCTGGGCTCCAGCCCTGCTCCCCTGAGCTGCCTGAAGAACTGGGTAAATGTGGCAGTCTCTGAGCTCCCCAGAGCCCTGTGGAGCTGGGGTCCTGAGCACTGAGCTGCCTCGGCTGCAGCACTGAGCCTCTCCGGGTCTGGACTCTGCACACCTGCCTCTGGTTGCAGGAAGAGGTTTGCTTTCCTCTGAGCTGAGCCTCCCAGGCAAACTGGGAGTGGAGATATGAGAGGGAAAAGTGGGAGGGCTCAGAAGCTGCAGCCAGGGGGGTTATTTTTTATTTATTTACTAGGTTTTTAAAATGGTTTTAAAATTGCTCAAGAACACCTCTTAAAAAAAATTTTTTTTAAACTATTCCAGGCAATACTGAAGTGTCTCTTAACTACCTCCTCCTCCCTCAAACAAGTTTCTGTCTCCAGAAGTAATGGCTTCAGCTAGTGTTACTTTATTAATAAAAATAATACATGCAAAAATTTATACATGTTCATGGTAACAATTCAAGCAAAACCAAATGTTTAAGATAAACTGTCTCCCTCGTCCAAATTATCATAACATTAACAATTTTGGGGGTACTTTTCTGGGCCTTTTAAAATTGGGGTACAGATGCAAGGTATTTGTTGTTTGCTCATAAAATAGTCGTTCCTTTTCTACACAGATGGGGTCCTATTGTGCATGCGGTCCTACCTCTTAGCGTTGTCCCCAGTGCTCTCGGAGGTTTCTCCTTGCACACTCAGTGCAACCTGCACCCCGTGCTTTGTTTACCTCTCTCTAGGGTGCCCTGGGGTGATCTTACCCCTGAACTTTGTGTGCCCAGCTCCCTGGGGTGGACTGCCGGGTGATTCCCTTTTCCTGGATGCCAGGGGGAGCTCAGGGTGTCTAATTCTGCACTGTGGGCAAGTGCAGGCAACACTCCTGGTGCACGTCTGCAATGGGCACCCCTAGGGGCCCGGCTGGCTAGGCAGGCAGGTGGTATTTGTGGGGACCTGGGGTAGCCCTGGGCTTTCACTCCCACTACCTCGTTGCTGGTGACTTCAGGGTGGCCACTGGTGGGAGTCAGGTACAGAATGGACTCCATCCTGTCCCTTCCAGCCTCCCTGAAGATGGACAGGGGCCCGCATCTGCTTCACTGCACCTTTCCTAGCAGATGCCGCCCACCCTGGTCCCGTGTGGTCCAGAAACCTCCCAGGCAGAGGCGGAATCCCAGGCAGAGCACTACTTCACCCTGCGCCCCACTCCCTCACTTTACTCCGCCCTTCATTCTAATACCATGAGTCCCCAGGCAATGTGATTGATACTGGAGTCTGTGTGGCCAGCAAGGCCGGCAAAGAGGTCATGGTCCAAGGGCCCTTGGAACCGGCTTCGGGGTTCCCCTATTTCTCCCTCTGCTGCTTCTGCTACTGGTTCAAAAAATATAACACCCCCTCCAGCAAAAAATATTCACAAAAAACAAAAACAAAAAAGAAAACAACAATGAAACCCTGGTTGGTGTGGTTCAGTGGATTGAGTGCCGACCTGAGAACCAAAGGCTCCGCTCGTTCGATTCCCATGCCTGGGCTGCAGGTTGGGCCCCCGGTGAGGGGCACATGAGAGGCAACCACACATTGGTTTCTCTCCCTCTCTTTCTCCTTCCCTTCCCCTTTCTAAAAATAAATAAATAAAATCTTTTTTAAAAACAATGACAAATTTAATATTCCTGAGATGTAGGTCTTCTCAAACAGGAGGTAGCTACTGTTTGAGCCACATTTGGCAGAAGTGGGTGAGCTGTTTTCTTATTAGTATTTTCAGTTTTTCCCCATGAGCTGCCTCTAGTAAAAATACTTTCCTGGAATGTGACCTCCATGTGCTTTGCTGGTAATTAAAGTTGCCCTTTGTTAGTATTTCCTTTGTCTATTTGCCTTGTTTATTTGTTTGTAATCATCGCTGGGGGTTTCTCAGTGACAGGATGTGACAGTAGAGGTCAGGAGAGGGACATGCCCGCAAGGTCGGGAGGAGCTGCCCCAGCAGCTGGGAGCCAGCCAGAAAGGGCAGCCAGCCTGGGGGCCAGGTCCTTGAGGGGCGGCTGCTGGAGACCCTGGAGGTGCACACAGCCCCCGGGCCCCATGCAGTGCAATTGCACTCTGAGGACATCCACTTGTGCATCTTCTCTGGGGAAACTTTCGGAAGAGATGTTCCATCAAAACAAGAGAGACTGTAACAATGAAGAGTCGTCCTAAAGAGCAGCGCCCAGACCTGTCACTGGTCAGTTTCCTGAAACTTGCTCCTCTCCCTCCATCTTTGCTCCATAAGCAGTGCCCAGGCTGGACTGGGCACCAGGGGAAACTAGGTCAGCCGAAGGGGGAAAAGACCAGATGGTCCATCCTGAGTGGTCCTGGGGAGAGAAAGCGCAGAGGGATGAATTCAGGATTCAAGTCCCCAAGGCGCCTTAATCGTGCCCTGTTTTGACACCTGGCAAGGGTCCAGTTGTGCAGGTTGGCCACCGTTCAACCAAAAAAATGGCAGCCCACAGAGGCTGGCCTCGGACCCAGGGCAGCTCCCTAGCACCCTTCCTTGCTTCCCTCTCCCTGGCCTGGTTAGGAGGGTACGGTCCAAGGCCCTTCCTTGAGGGCAGCTTGGAGCTGCCTCCTCCTGGCCAACCCTGCTTCCCTGGGCTCGGGGGACATCTACTGGGTTTCAGTCATATGACTGAAGATTCAGAGAGACTCATAGAGGGCCTTGTGCTGTGTATGTGCGCAATCCCTTCCACCTCCCTTTCCTCTCTCGGTCCCTCTGCTCCTCCTTCCCCCTTGGGAGCTCAAGTGGCCTCCTCTGTCATGCTGAGCAGTTGAGAGCTGGACCCACAGCCCTAAATGCAAACCCAGTCATCCCCTGTTCAGCCAAGTCCTCCAGCTCACAGTCAGTCCCCTCCATGACCCCACACACACGTGACTCATGTCATTCTCCTGAGGCGGGGAGGTTCGAACTCCTGCCATGTTCAACACTATACAAGGAGGCCAGTTTCCATTTATAGGACCCATATGGGATAAACTGCATCCTTTTGAGGCCTTAGATCCATTAGGAAAGAGACAACTGGGAGAAAAATTAACAGTACATGGCACTCTGACTTCCCTGACTCCAGTGGACAATGACCGGACTCACCTGGGCTCTTGGGATGTGAGAGCTCGATGTAGACTCCTCACTTTAGCAAGAGGAAACAGAGCTCAGGGTGAAGATGTTAAGTGGCTGTCCAGGCTCTCAGCCAGGCCTCAGTTATCACTTTCTCCCTGGAGACAGCTGAGCTAAGGACATGGGCCCAACACACAGGGTGCAAGGATATGCAGATGGCTGGGCTTTTCGGATCTCCACTCACTGACCAAGCGGAATGGCAGTCTGAAGCCAGTTCAGGAAGGCATTGCCTTTAGATTCAGTGGAACAGATGCATCATGGGCACAGGAGTGGTTACATGTGACCCAGTATTTGCCAAACCTGGTGCAGATGACCTCTAAGATCCTGTCCTGCCACACGTTCATGGCTTCACTGATCAGAGAGCCACTGCTCCCAATGTGGCCACGGGCCACGGGAGAGCACTGGGAGAGGCTAGACAAGGATCTGTTGACCCCAAGGTTCTCAACCCTTGAACCTGGAACCCCATTCTCTGGAAGAGAGCCTGCAGCCCAGGGGAAGGGACCAGGCAAGCGTGCCTTCCAGCCATCTCCCATGCCTCCTCCCCTTCCTCCCGGTCCCTTAGGAAGTAGCACTGGTGATGCTGTGACAGTTGGCACTGACAACTGTCAGAGCTGTTGGGTCTCATTCCCTCAGCACCCATTAAGCCTCCTTTTATTACCCCATAATTATGGCCATGAAAGGGGCTTTGTTCTCTTTATTTTGGAAATAAAACAGTTGTAACCCCCAAAGCAAGAAAGGAGCATGCCCACTTGGGGCTGTCGCTGGCGGGGACAGAGGCTCAGAGGCTGGGACTCTGGAGGCCCCCAGGCTCCTGCTGACCTTGTCAGTGAGCAGCTTCACAAAAGACTGAAACCAGTACCTCTTTTCACTAACCGAAAGAGACCCAAAGAGAATTTTTGCTTTTACAAAAAAGGCGAAAAGCAAAAATAGTGGGGAACCACTTCAGCGAGAGCGTGCCAGGCAGAGAAGAGCAGCCAAGGCGGGGAGGTGCTCGGCAGAGGCACCCTGTGAGAGGAGGGTGAGAGGCATGGGCGACTGGTGCCAGGCACCTAGCGGCTCTGATGCCTGGTGTAGGGAGGGGCTGGCAGGGAAGAACCCCTCCTACAGGGGCCCCTACTACCCTCCGCAGCCCCCAGTAGGGTTGACTCCCTGCTGCCCCATGCATGTCCAGAGAAGCAGCCAAGCTCTTCCAGTATGCAGAGAAGGCCCCTCCAGCCCTTTTCATGAGGCAGCCCGGGGGAGAGAGAGGCACACAGCGCCCATCCCACAGAAGGGCCTTCCCTCTCTGCACCATTTCCTCACCTAGAAAATGGAGACCCTCCATACCCCTGAGGCCCTAGTCTCCTCCGAGGGTGGTCGTGAGAACCAAAGATGATAACAAGACTACTCTTGTAAAGTAAACGCACCAGTATGTGAAAAGGCGCAGGTTACATTCCAAAGTATTTTTACTAGAGCTTAGCTCCGGGGTGAAAGGCCTCTGAACCGTTCTAGTGCCCAAACTGCCAACACAAGAAATGTCTAAACCTGCAGTAATTTTGAGTTTACTTGAGCCAAACTGATGACAATTGCTGGGAAGCAAAGCCTCAACAGATTGAGAAATCCGCCAGAGAATGGCAGTTCTAGGGGATGTAAGTGGGTTGCATGAAATCCATCGGTGATAGATTAGGGAGGCGGGAGAAAGCAAAGTGGGGAGACTTCTGGGATTGGATAAAAAGTAAAATGATAGACACACACTCTTTTACACAGGTGGGTACAGGATAGTTAACAGTCAACAATGCATTCAATAACAATAAGGGGATTTGTGGTCTCCGCTTTGGTGCTTTGAGGGGTCCAGAAAGAAGAAATTACTTTGACCGTCCAAAGGTCTGTTATTATAGATGCAAAAAGTCAATATACAGGCTTAATTAAGGTAAAGATTGACTTTTTTCAGAGAAAATTTGAGCCTAGGACGTGACTACTTGCCATTAACTATTTTTGTTTTTGTTTTTTTTAATAAGTTTTTATTTCAGACTATCCTTTGGGGTTATTTTAGGTCTCTGAGTTAATAAGGCCACCATGCAGGCCTCCCCTGAGTTTGTCGAGGCCTTCTCACCCACAAACCTTCACTGTACACTGGAAGAAATAGGCCCAGGGGGGTCATATCGTGTACCCAAGAAGAGCCAGTGACTGAGGAAAGAGACGGAACCCTGCCTTCTCTCCTACAACATACTGTCTTCTTTTCTCACCTTTGCCTACTCTGGCCCCAAATATTTCTCTTCACCCTGCCATGCTGGATGGCATTGTTGGATAGAAGTTAGAAAATGCAGGAGGAGGAAGGCAAGGGGGGCCACAGCGCCCAAAGAAGAAGCCCATGAAGCAACTTTGGTTAATTGCCAGCCTCTTGTCACTACTGTTTTACGAGGGGTCTCTAGTGTTTCCAGAAAAGCCCAAAAATAACTTTGGATAACTGCCACAACTTTAATGAACTGCCTCCTGTCACATATCTGTTTCACAACAAGATGATCAAATGTGGTCTTGAAGCAAGATAAGAATTCGGGCTAACAGGCTGCCACACACACCTATGTTTGGGTAGTCACGTCCTCCCAGGGGAAGTTGGCACCACCTTTACGCACCAGTCAATACGTAACTCCCTCACTCTAGTCCCGCCAACTATGTAAATCCTCAAGACAAAGGACCTGTTGCTTTTTGCCGCCCTTACCTTGCCCTGCCCTGAAACTATGCCTTTCCGCCCCCCCCCCCCCGCATCTCGAGGAGGCCCAGTCTCTTCCATGAGAATATATCACTAATAAACCCTTCTTACATACTAATAGACTTGCTGATCTGTAATTCTTTACTGTGTCAGCAGGAAGAACTGAGTTTTTCCGATAACAGGATCACACTGACAGACAGTTTCTGGGAGGTGGCCAATGCGCGTGCCCTTTTAGGCAGGCGTTAAATGGGCGTAAGTCACTCACATCTAGTATGAATTAGTTTGGTCAGCTGCTTTCCCCAGAACTCACAGAACGAGAGCAGTGGTGGGACGAAGATTTTAAGGAAAGGGGCAGAGGAAGAGATCATTGGGGATCCTCTAGGTGTCTGTGTTCAGACCCGAAGGGAGCTGGTAGAGCACCATGAGGAGGCCTAGTTTCAAGCTCAGTTTCCCAGATTCGCTCACTGAGCCCCATGGCCCGTCTCCATAAAATGGCACTGGCTGGGTCAAAGTCCCTTCCAGGCTGGCAGGCTAGTCTTCCCCATTGCAAGGAGGGGGTCCCCGGAAGGGGGTGGTCAGTCTTCCAGCCCTCACCCCTAACCCCGGGGCTCCTCACCCCTAACCCCGAGGTCCAGGACAGAAAGGCCAGGCCTCAAGGCCCTTCATTGCATAGACCGAGGCCTGTTTGCTGGTCTCCATGAAGGTAGGAGGACGAGCTCCAGCAGGAGCCAGTCACAGAGGAAATATCTGCCTTGACAGCTGAGCAGGAAGGGGACCGATCCTTGGCCCGCTCCATCTTCAGCTTGTAACAGCCTCCTCCAGGGGGCAGAACCTGACTCCTCATGACAAATGTGAACATCTGTTCTATCGGTGAGTCCTGCTGGTTTACAGGGCTCTGTCATGGCCGTTATCTCTCTCTTCTTATGTCAGTAGTGCTTTGTTGAAGTACAGCATAATTGACATACAATGAAGTGCACAAATCTTAAGGGTACAGCTCAATGAACTCTACAAATGTACGCAGCCTGTAGCTATCACTCACATGGAGATTTCAAATGAGCCTTCCAACAGTGTCATTTACTGATTGTTCTCAGTCCTTCCTACTAGTGTTACCATCTACTTCACTTCTATATTTTTATTTTTGCTTTAAACAGTGAAAAAATTTTAAGCGAAAAATAATAGTCTCCTATATTTGTCCATATTTACAAGTTCAGGCACTCTTCATCTCTTCCTGGGAGTCTAGCCCTTGGTTGAAAAACTTTCTTTAATATTTCTTCTAATGTAGGTCTCCTAGCAATGAATTCTCCAAGACTTATTTGTCTGAAAATGTGTTAACTTGGCTACTATTTTTGAAGGAGATTAATATTAGATATAGACTTCTAAGTTCACAGACTTGTTTTGCCTTTAAGCCCTTTAAAGTTGTTCTTCAGTTGTCCTCTGTCTTCCCTTGCCTCTAATAAGAAATAAGCTGTAACTCTAATCGTTTTTTCTCTGATTATAATATGACTGTATTTTCTGGATGATTTATTTATTTATTTTTAGAGAGAGAGGGGAAGGGAGGGAGAAAGAGAGGCAGAGAAACATTGATGAGTGAGAGATACATCAATCGGTTGCCTCTTGCACATCCCCAAGTGGGGACCTGGCCCGCAACCCAGGCATGTGCCCTGACTGGGAATCGAACCAGAGACCTTTCAGATAGCACGTCCGTGTCCAACCACTGAGTCATACCAGCCAGGCTTTCCGGATGATTTTAAGATTTTCTCTTTTCCTTCCTTTTCTGGTTTGATTGTCATATGCCTAAGTATACTCAGCCTTCCTTGTGGTTGCCCTGCTTGAGTGTCCTAGGGTTCTAAAATCTGTGTCGATGTCTCTCATCAGTTTTGGAAAGTGTTCAGTCATTCTCTCATCAGATATTTATTCTGCCCCATTCTTTCTCTCTTTTCCCTCTGGGACTGTTAGGTCGGATAGATAACAAACCAAGGCAAGGAGGAGGAGGGTGACATGCCTCACCCACTAACTCCGCAGTCCTGAGCCTGGTCCAGCAACATTACCAGCTGTTCCAACATCACAGGAAACACCAGGTTAACATGGGAGGAGGACAGTCATTAAAATTCTGTGTATCAACTCCACTACCTGGGAAAGGAAGCCTTGAAACTGTGCTTTCACCCCAAGGCACAGAAGGCGGGAGAGGGTCCACAGTACCTAAAGGAAGAGACCCATAAAAAACTTTGGTTAATTGTCTGCCTCTGGTCACTATCTGTTTTATGAGAGAATCCCTAACGCTTACAGAAAGAGCCTGTAAATAACTTTGGATAACTGCCCCAACTTTAATTAACTGCCTCCTGACACATACCTGTTTTACAACAAGATGAACGAAGAAGGTAGGGAGCAAGACAAGGACTCGGGCTAACAGACCCCCACATTCCTGCTTGGGTAGTCATGTCTCCCCAGGAAAGCTGGCACCACCTTTACCCGTCAGTCAATATATAACTTCTTCACTCCTATCCTGACAGCTATGTAAGTTCTCAGAACAAAGTACCCTCTCTCTTGGCTCTCTGGCCACCTGGCCTCTGACCGCCACGTGTGTGCCTGCCACCTCAGCCTTTGGCCACCCTTGCTTCTGCCGCCCCTACCCTGCTTTGCCTATGCCTTCCAACCCCCCACCTTAGCTAGGCCATTCCCTTCCATGAGAACAGATCTCCAATAAACCATGCTTGTACACCAATAGATTCGCTGATCTGTAATTTTTTACTGTGTTGGCAAAAAGAACCAAATTTCTGGGAGTTTCTCCCGTAACAGGACTTCAATTATACATATGTAATATTGTACTGCTCAGTATTCTTTCATGTACTTTTATTCCTCTATTCAATGGGTTGTCAAGTTTTTCCTCCAGAGGGTCAATGTGTAAATATTTTAGGTTTTGCAGACTATATGGTGTCTGCCACAATTATTTGGCTCTGCCCCTGTGGCACTAAAGTAGCCATAGACAATACTTAAATAAATAGGAATGGCCGTGTTCCAATAAAACTTTATTTACAATAACAGCAGCAGGCCAGATTTGACCTCATCTGAAAAGCAGGCTGATAATGACACCTGAGATGAAATAGTGCATGTAAACTTCATAACCAGTGCATGAACAGGTGTTCAGTGATGTCCATTGTCTGCCGCCCTTTTTTGTCTCCTCTCTGCGCAGCCTGGGAGTGACAGAAGCCTACAGATGTGATCAAGCATCCACCATCCGTGACCTTTGAAAAAATCAGGGAGACATGAAAGGTGCCAATGGATAAGTAATGGGGAAACCCTGTATCCATTTCAAAGAAAGGACCTGGAACCCTGTACACAGCTATGCTTGAATTGTATCTGTAGCAAGGTTCTTCAATTATTCAACAGCTTAATTTGTAAGAATTGAGCAGCAGCATCTGCAGACTCTTCTGGAGGGAGGTAGCAGTCACCGATGTACCAGGCTCCTAATCTGGTCACGTTAACCTGAACCCCTTCCTTTCTTTGATACTTGGGCAGCAGTAGGAGGAGGTTAGAAGGACAGCTTTCCTGATTTGTCAAACTATGTCATGACACCCTGGAGGCGATGTACACAGGTTATAGTTCTGCGGTGCATTTTCACAGATGACTGAACAATGAACTATTGGCTAGTGGACCTCTGATACTCAGCCATAGGCTCTAGCCTGCTTCAAAGTCTAGGCAGTGGGTTAGATGGGACACGGAATGCATTTTAACAAATCTTAAGGGTTGCGCTGGCTGGAAAGGTTGGGGAGCTCACCGAAGGGTAAGATCCAGATTCAAAAGTAACCCAAGAATGTGGCGCAGCCGGCACATTCCAGACATTGCTGGTGGGAGTGAGAGAGCACAGCCACTTTGGGAAAAGATCTGTCGGTTCTGTATAAAATTAAAGATGCACCTACCTATGAACCAGCAATTCCAATATTAAATATTTACCCAAGAGACATAAAGACATATGTCTACACAAAGGCTGGTACAAAAGTGCTCTTGGCAGGTTTATTCATAGTAGCCAACTGGAAACAACTCAGGTATTCATCAATAGGACAAAAGACAAACATATTGTGGTATGATCATACAACAGAACACTAGTCAGTGACAAAAAGGACAAACCACAGACACTCTGGGTGAATCTCAAAAATATCATGCTGATTAAAAGGGGTCTGATGCTGTAAAATTCCATTTATATAAATTTCTAGCATAGGAAAAATCCATCAAAACGGTGCTTGCCTTTGGAAGGCTGAGATGGACATTGGCTGGGAAAGGGCTTGAAGGAGCTTTCTGGGGTGATGGCAATATTCTCTGTCTTGATAGCAATTTGGGTTACATAGGGGTTTGCATTTGTCAAAACTTAGGACTTGTGCATTTCGTTGCATATACGTGAAAAACATGAACAAATATTGATCTCCACTCAAGGTGTGCATTCTGAAATGTTTGGGGCGGGGAAGCGTTTTGTGGAGGCACTTTGTCCGCAAGTTACTTGGAAAGTCATCAGAAGATGGATCGATAGATGGTTGGAATGCTGCATAGACAGGTAGATATGTGACGAAGCAACATAATCAAACATGAATATGGAATTTACAATTGCGAAGGGCAGGGGTCCGTGAAGGTGTAGGTCAACTTTGTTGAAGCAGGGAGTGAGAGAGTCGTGATTCACCAGCTGTGTACAAGGAATGGGCTGTGTCTAAGTTTATTATGCTGCTGTTGTAAGAGATGCTGAAGTAACAGATGTACTCATAGCCCCTGGCCCAGGAGGGTAACCCGTCCTCCCCACATTGCTCACACCCTCTTGATACTGGAAATCCCACTTTCGAAGAGACTTTAGCAAATACACAAGTATGTATCAGCCAGGATAAGCCGCATTTCACGGCAGTAACAAGAGCTCCCCAAATCTCAGTGGCTTCTCTCTTATGCTCTGCATCTACTATAGTTGGCTGTGGCTCTACACCATGTCATCTTTGCCTTGGGCCCCAAGCTGACAAAGGAGACTTTATCTGGAACATTCTTTCTACCTGGTGGCAGTGGCAAAGACATGGCAAACCACAAGCTGCTCTTACAGCTTCTGCCTGAAAGTGACATATGACAGTTTTGTCCATTATCGTTGGCAAAAACAAATAACATGGCCATGGCATGGTTCAGCTGACCATGAATGCCCCGTTCTCCCTCAGGGGTACTTCTCACTGTGGCAGTAGCAATGTGCTCTATCCCAAGGACTCTCTCGGGGTGGTATGAAAGGTGACATGATGGTTTTCTCCAGACACTTTAAAAGATGAGACTTGCTCCTCCAGGGCAGGCTGAGGGCAGTTTCTTTGGCTGGGGGTGACTGGCTTCAAGTCACCATAAGAAGCACTTTCTAACAAAAAGAACAGCCCAGCAATGGGGAGCAAGGTGGGTACATATTATGTGGGTACCTCCCTGGGTCCAGCATGGTGGTCGGTGCAGAAGGTAAGATTGCATTCCATCCTGCCTCCTCGCCTGGAAACACAGCCCAGCTACCCAAAGAGTAGTGAGTTCCCTATCCCTGGAAGGAAGTTAGCAAGACCTGGGTGGCCAGGTGACAGTGCTGTGGATGGGAACTCCACATGGGAAGGTGAGGTCAGACCAGAGTGAGGCTCCACCAAAGTACCCTCGGGAGGGGCACCTGGGCAGGATGCTGTGCCCCCTCTCACCATCACCTGCCCCTCAGAGCTGCCCACTGGGCTGCTCATAATCAGCTTCTAAACAAGCATACTTTCTGGGTGGGGCCTCAAGGTGAAAACCCCCCCAGGTTTGGGTAGGGCTCAGGGCTCAAAGACCTTGAATACTGACCAGGACAATTACTGACCATCCCTGTGACCTTGGGCAAGGGGCTTAGCTGCAGTGGAGGTGGCCACTGAATTAGTGCACTTGTGAGTAACTCAAGCACCAGGTCCCCGAGGCATGTGCTGTGGCCACACCTGAGCGTGCTGGCCAGCTGACCGGGGCAACTCCTGTGACTGTGTCAGGGCCTCCCTGCCGAGCAGGTTGCTCTCTCGTTGACGATGTGCTTCCCAAAGCTCTCAGACCCGTCTTGCCATTTTAATAAATCTCCTCATGAGGATAGTCCATTCTAGTTTGCAAAATGCAAACTGACAGAGTCTCTGGAGGCTCTAAACTTGTGTGTGGTCAGGACTGCGATCCAGTCCCCAGGCTAATCTGGAAGGGGATGCAAAAGAAAAGGTTCCAGGCTGCAGTCCAGACACCTACCGGCCCCAGGGACCACTCCGCCCACCTGGATCACTGGCTGGAAGGCCAGCTCTCCACTCCACCTCCCACTAGGAGGGCAGCACTTCAGTTTACAAAGGAAGTTCCTCCACCTCCAGGAGTGAATCTGACCTCACAACTTCCTTGGAGAGGAGGCAAACAGCTTGCCCAGAGCCACATCGCTGGTAGACCAAAGGGCAGAGACGGGCTCCACATCGTCTGCCTCTCAGAGCCCGGTTTACCACAGTCCCACTCACCGTCCATCCCACTCACTTGTGGGATGGTTCCTGCAGTGGGGTGGGAAGCCCAACTTCTCCTTCCCCAGCCCTGGCATGGCTACCACATCCTGGAGTCAATGCCCAGTGATCACAGTATGCACTGGGAAGTGTCACTTTAATTAGGCAGCAGATGAGGTCAAGCTTCTAGGCATCCACAGTGACTTCCTCTCCCTTCTGCCCTGTGGGTCCCTCTGGCTACAGCCCCACCTCAAGCAGAACCATTGGCTTCCAGGGAGGTGGATGATGGGGAAGGAGGGGGAAGAGTCCAGGCCTGGCTCCAGGCTGGCCAGCCAGAGGTCACGGCCTCCAAGAGAAGCTCCCATTAGTGCATTTCTTAGCATCCACATCCCTTGGCTGGCTTCCAGGGGCCAAGTTCCCTGCCCCTCACTGGGACAGTTGCCTTCTACACTCAGCCAGAGGGAGCCCAAGAATTCTGGCTGGCTCAGCCTCTTGACCTACCTCAGCAGAAAGGCACGCAGAGGGTCATGTCTTCCAAGCCCTTCGGCGCCTGTCCTGCCTGGGCCTTCATAGTCAGAGACCGGACCTCCAGGCTGCTCCCCTGCATGGGTTCCCGCATCCCTGCTCCCTGAAGGGCCACCTGCAACTGTCTCACAGCACCGGCAGCCCAGTACCCTCCCCAGTCCCCGCTCTTCTTTTTGCGCACCGAGTGAGGCACATGCCTCTATTCATGTTCAGGACCCACCCCCGCCGGCAGGCCCGGTGAGGTGCCACCTGTGGAATTTATTTCCGTTTTCTCTTATCTCACTTCCTCCTTCTGTTTCCCAGTGCATGTCCTTAAACACCCAGGAATCCATAGAACTACTTAGTGTGATTCAGGTGTGTTCGTGTTTGCAGCTGGTACTTTCGTGGTACAGCCTCCATCCATTACACGGGTTTTCACTCAGCATCCTTTCGGGGTCTTCCCTTCGATACGTGTACCTTAAATGGGTGAGTATGGTATGCAAATTATATCTCAATAAAGCTGTTTTAAAATCTCCTCAGCGGGGCATTTGCAGTGTGGTTCCATTTTCCAGGCCACGAAGCTTGAAGGAGAGGAAGGAGCAGCAGATTTCTGGATCCAGATGCCAGCAGCACCACAAATCTGCCAGACACCTTAACCAGGCCACCTCCCTTCTTTGGACCTCGTCTCGCCTTCAGGAAGGAGGGACCAGGTCATTTCTGAGGGCCCTTCCACCCTTGATGTGTGATAACTCAAAGCGCAGGAGCCCTCTGAGCCAGCACCCCACCCCGCCTCCCCCTCCCCCGTCAGCGAAGCTCCCCCGGAGGGCCGCCCTCATGCAGGAGAAAGCTCTGTGCTCAGAACTGTTCCACAGGACATTTTCTGTTGCACTGAAAAACCAGACTCCACCTAAGTTTCCAACAGTAAGAGGTCGATTACATAAACTGCAGTTGTACCATTTAAAACGAGGCCTGAAAACACTGACAAATGTGGGGTAACACTATTGCTGTGACGTTTAGTGGAAAAGTAGGACAGAGGACTGAGTGAGGACAGTGGGCTATGGACCATGTAAACATTACCAGAGAGGAAGGGGGAACAACTGGATCATGTCACCCTCTTCCACTGAGAAGCCCACTGATGTCCCCATAATGAGTGACCTGCAGGTCGTAAATCAGATGCTCAGCACGTGAGCTGTGTGTACAGGCTGTCCTCAGGCCACAGCTGCCTCATGGGGCAGGTGGTCTTGGGGGTAAGGAAGGCAGGAGTCTTGTGTTCATTCCCCAGGCTGCCTCAAACACAGGGTTCGGGGTGGGCAGAGCTCTCCTGGGGGCAGTTGCCACAGACCAAACCGTGCTCCAGTGGGGAACCCTGCCTGCACATTCTGCAAAGCATCAAGAACCCCCAACTCGCTCTGGCTGTTGTGGCTCAGTGGGTCGAGTGCTGGCCTGAGAACCAAAATGTTGCCGGTTCAGCTCCACTCAGGGCGCAAGCCTGGGTTGCAGGCCAGATCACCAGCTGGGGCCGTGCAAGAAAGAACCACACATTGATATTTCCCTCCCTCCCTTCCCCTCTCTCTAAAAATAAATAAATTTAAATCTTTAAAGAAAAAAAGTATTTCTAAAAGAACAAAAAAGAACCCTCAGCTCTCAGTGGCTCAGCGTAAACTGGTTATTGGCTCCTTCACAGTCCCATCTGAGTCGGGCAGCTCTCCTCCAAGTGGTGACTTGGAGGCCAGGCTCCATTCCACCTCTGGTGCCGCCATCTCTTGCCTGAGGCCTTTGAGGTTGCTGCAGAGGGAAATCAAGTGGCAGAGTGCACATGGGAGACCTTTATGGCGTGGGTCTCTGCTGTCCCCTTCCCACTGGCCCAATTCATGCCCAGGTCAAGGGTGCTCAGGAATGGAAGCAGCCCCAGGATGTCAGCAGCCCAGGTGCTTCCTCCCACACACCCTGGAAGAACTGGGCATCTGAGGGCATGGCCAGCAACTGTGCCGGTTCAAACACAGCAGTGGAGAACTAGCCCCCGGAGGGCTGCAGGCCAAATGTGAAGGTCCCCAGCACCAGTCAAGGCATCTGGACTTCGTCTGTGGGCAGTGAGGAGCCACTGAAGGGCTTTAACAAGAAAGTGCCATGGGCAGGTCTGGGTTCCAAAGAGATAAAGCTGCTGAGGAGAGGGAGGTGGGGGAAGCAGGGGTGAGGAAATGAGGCCAAGAGGTCACGTGAGTAGGTCCCTGGTGACCCAGAGTGAAGCGTCTGGACCCCTGCTCCAGTGCATAGCCTCCTTTGTCCCAGCCCATCACAAAAGCCTGGGCCAGTGGTCTCGGTGGGAGCCTGGCCGGACACCAGGCCTCGCTCAGGGAGCTGCTGAGGGAAGGCTGCCCTGGCTCTGGGACGGTGGACAGGATGCTGTAATTCTATTGCGAGTGTCTGGAAGCTGGCAGTGGCAGCAGGACTGATAACCATGTTTTGTTCGTTGCAGGCACCAGGGACATCACTCAGGGCCAGAGAGGAGCCATTAACCCACACCGAGTGTGCCCTGCGGGAAACCATCTTTCAGCAGGCTTTTTAGGCCAGGGCCTTGCAGTGAGGGATGGGGTGGCTGTGGTGGGACCACTGGGAGGCTGGGGAGCTCCTAAACAGGGAGCACTGTGAGGGGGGGCCAGGTGGGTAATCTGGTCCTGGAACATTGACTGGGGAGAACCAAAGGTGTTTCCTGATGTGTATGCTCCACCTGGTACCCAGGGTGCTGGTTCCTGTGAACCCACTCACACCCTTTCCTCTCTCTCTGCTGCCCCCCTAGATCCTCTCCTCTTCACAGGCCCTCCAGGCTTCCCATGGGGGGTGAGTGGGAGGGCCCCTTGTGGGATTTCCTCAGCCCCGACCCTGACCACAGCTGATGACTCTTCTCCTCCCTTGTACCCACTCCCTATCATTGCCTAGCTAACCACAGTGGCTACCATACTGCCCTGCTCCCCGGCACTGGCCACAGGCTGCCCTGTTCTCATGCCTGACTTGCTTTACCTCACTTCATTTTCACGAATAACCTTGTGAACACTGTGCTTTCCCAATCCACACAGGGTGGGTTACTGCCCAGAGAGGGGAGGGGGCTGACCTGGGGTCACATAGCAACAGCAGGGACAGCCGGGATTGCTACCTCTTCCCCTCCGTCCCCCTCCTCAGCTCTCGTCCTTCTTGTTTACTCCAACCACCCTTCATCCCACCCTGGCTCCTTGGTGGGTGCAGCTGTGTTTGCGAACAGAGCTGCCCCTCAGGTCTGGGATGGGCGTCCTAGGAGTTCCATCTCAGTGGACAGGAGGAAAGCGACAGGAATAGTGCACAGGAAATCAGCCCCTGGCTAAGAGCTACACACTGTGGGCTGGTCCTTGTGATGCGGAGGATGTTATAGACACACACACACACACTCTCTCTCTCTCTCTCCCCCCAATGGCCCAAGAACACTGGGAAACCAGATGTCTGCCTTTTACTGGGAGAAGCAGCCAGAGAGGACTCCCAAAAGGGAAGTGGGAAAGGTTGGCGGTGAGATGCTTACCTACAAGGGGCTCTGCGGGCACTCTGCCCACCGGTGGGAGGGGGTCGGTAAAGGCTGAAAGCAGCTCAGGAAGAGGACAGTGCTCCCTCCCAACAGCAGGCTGCTCGCATATGATGCTCTGTGACAAGTGATGGAGTGTCGTTTGAAAGTCATAAAAGAACCTGCCACATAGGGGCCCTGGAGGGTGGGAGAGGGTCATTGCAAGAACTGAAGACTCAGCATAGAGATGGGGGTGGGTAAGGCATGTCCACCATCCTCAGAGGAAGGGAGGCAGCACAGACACTCAGCACGCTCACTGTAGGACCCAGTAAGCTGGGCGTTAGGACCAGCAGGAGCGAGCTCTCGAGTGTCTGAAGAAGCTGGGGGCCCAACGGGGCCCACACTTGGTCATACAGTGGTTCCAGCTCAAGCTGAGAAGGGCCTGGGGAGCCTGGAGAAGGAACAACTTCCCTCAGAGGCACAGAAAGAGAAGGGGTCCAGGGCCGGCAGCAGCAGGACCAAGCAGGACAAGCTAGGCCTGGGCTCCCTGCGGTCCCCGTGTAGCACGTGAGCCTTGACAGCTCCCAGGCCTGGGGCTTTGGGGTAGTGAACATAGGTGAGGGGCGATACTGCCAGGGCCTCCTCAGGGTTGACAGTCAAGGGGCAACCACCCTGTCAACCCCAGGGCTCCCCCCCAAAACCTGTGAGGCTCTCAGGCCTGGGAGTAGGCGGGGCAGGGAGAGGGTGGGAGGACCTGGAGTTCTGGTCTCCACCCTTTCTCGCTGTCTCTTCCCCTGGCCTGGAAGAGGTTCTGTCGATGAGTCTCAGCTGTTAAAAATAACCCGCCTCTCCATCATCCCGTCAGCCACACTCCGGGACAGCATGTTCCGAGGCTCAAGCTTTTCCCCAGGGACTAGAGCAATGGGGCAAGAAGGGCCGCGGATGTTCCCGGCTGCCCCAGGCCCGGGGAGCAGGCCCAGAGGCCAGGGACCCACAGGCTCCCCAGCCGCGTGTCAGCTCTCATCTCCCCCAAGGCCCTAAGGGGTTAGGTCCACCAGCGAGAGCCCCGGGATGCTTGCGGGGTGCTGGGGTTGCCTCAGAGGCCTGCAAGGCACTAGAGGGGGTATGGGCCTCTCTTGGTGACCTGGAACTCCCTCCCCCCCTTGCCTGGATGCTGTGCCCACCTATTGCCGTATGGCTTCCTCCTCTGATTCCCAAAGGCATGCTGGTCGGGCCCACAGGGGAGTTTACAGGGAATCAGGGAGGAGAAGAAGGGGGATGGATGCATGTGAAGCCCATGTCCCTGTCTCTGTCTGCTGTGGTCCCCTCCCCATAGGAGAGAAAGACAGCAACAACCTCACTCAGGCCTAAGAGACCAGGCTCCGGAGACCAAAAGACCTGGTTTGAATCTTGCCAAACCCCTGAGTACAGAATCACCTTAAGAAAAGTACCTACCCT
Source organism: Mormoops blainvillei (assembly GCA_004026545.1). NCBI lineage: Eukaryota > Metazoa > Chordata > Mammalia > Chiroptera > Mormoopidae > Mormoops > Mormoops blainvillei. The sequence continues at coordinate 130,754 of PVJD01001397.1, read as the reverse complement.
CTCTGTGCCATGATTCCCTCACTGGTAAAATAGATGTTCATGGTCCCAACTTGCAGGGTTTTTCTGAGAGTTAAATGAGCTCCAGATGCTGCTCAACGCACAGCGCCTGACTGAGTGAGCTCTCAAGAGATAGTATGATTCTTAGAGGACGACGATTGAGAGCACTGACTGTGGAATGGAATTTCAAATCCCACTTCATCTATTGACCAGCTGTGTGGCCTTGAGCAAGTTGCTTGACCCCTCTGATCCTTCATTCCGTGGTCAGTAGCATGGAATGATTCCAGTCACCTCCTGGAGCTGTCGCAAGTCTTCCTGTGTAGGTGCCCTGAGGCTGGTGCTGAGTGTGTAAGGATCACTCAGTAAGGGCAAGATTCCAGCCAAGACAGCATTGCAGCTGAGCCGCAGAGAAGGACAAGTGGAAGGCAGAGGGCCAGGTGGAGAAGAACGGTGTTTCCCTTGGCCCATGCTTCTTTAGGAGCAGTTGAAGGCCTTCCCCTGGCCACACACCACACAGGTCCGAGGCTCTCGGGGCGTGCCTGCCCAGGGTGGCTCTCGTGGCCCCCCAGGCCTCTTGAGGCCCCCCACACAGCAGACCTCGGCCAGCCAGCAGGCCCTGCCTGTCCCCGCCCACCATGCTATCTGGCTGCACCCAAGGGTAGGGGAAGAAGGAGGGAGAAAGGATATAGAGATAGGCAGAGAGAAGGAGACAGAGGGAAACCAAATAAAGAGGCTGGGGATCCAGGGAAGGGGAAGGAAAAGGGGGGAAGGGCGGAGCGACGGGAGTAGGTGAGGGAAGGGAGGAGGCGCAGTGAGAGGGAGACCCACAGACACAAAGAGACAGAGAAAACAAAAGTCACAGGGATATTCAGGAAATTTAGAAAATAGGTGTGACCTCTGTGAAAGGCCAAGTGGGAGGGAGGGAGGGAGAGAGGGAGGGAGAAGCACCAGCTGGGAGCCCCACGGTGGGGGACCTTTGACGGAGCCAGAGACAGCCCCACTCCCTGTAAACAGGGCTTTACCTAAGATTGGGTAAAATGTTGTCATGACAACAGATGTAGCCTTTAGGGTAATTACTGTGAAGAATAGAGAGAAGAGGTGGCAGCTCTGGCTGGTGCTGCAGCCCAGGGAGGGCAGTCTTGGAGGCAGCCTCCGTCCTCTATCTGCCCCTGTCCCACCCCAGCCCTTTCCCTGGGCCTCAGCCTAGCCAGGGCCTTTCCAGTCCAAGAGTGGCCTGGGGCTGACCCCCCAAGCCCCTTCACCACACCCCAGGCCCTGCCCCCCTTCCCATCCTCCTAGGTCTGCTAGCAAACACAGGCCCTGTGTCTCTGTAACAAGTACCTCAGCATACCTCTCCCCACTGCCCTCTGAACAAGGTACAGCAGAGGCCTCCTTTTACAGATGACAATACTAGAGTCAGGGAAGGTGAGTAACTTCTCTGAGGTCACACAGCAAATATGCCAGGATCTGCAGGCCAGCCTGGTGCTCCACACAGCCTCTTCCCACAAGATTCCCTGGACCCAGGGCCAATCTGGGCCTGCAGAAGACTACCTGACCCCACAGCCTGCAGCACCCGCTAAGAAGGGTCAGAGACAGCACTTGTGGGTGAGAAGAAAGGAAGGACAAAATGTTTGATGCATCTGGTTCTCAGTAGGCATCATCCCACTGCATCTTGAGATAATTCTTTCTTTTTCATAAATGAGAAAATAGCTTTGAGAGAAGTGACTGGCCCCAGGGCCCCACTTGGTTGACACCAATGCCACCCCTAGCGCCCTGTTGTTGAGGCTCTGGGGCTGCTCCAGGCATGGCTGAGTGGTCTCAGGGGGCAGAGCAATTCACTGGACACCCCAGCGTGTGGGGAATCAGGGAGCTTCTTGCAGAGTTACAGCAGGGCCTGAGCTCTACTTGTCAGGGTCCTGAGTTTGGGGCTTGGAGACCTCAGAGGAGAGACCAAGGCTCCCATCCAGCTCCCTGCAGCTGAGGGCAGCCCCCACCATAAAACCTGCGGCCCATAGCTGTTCCTCTGCCTCTGTCCTTGGGGCCATTGGCCTCGCATCAACCAGTCCTCCAGGCAGATGTCCAGCTCAGGACCCCCAGGCTTGGGGTGCTGGGACATCCTGGCCCCTGAGTACCCAGGGCAGGGGCAAGAGTGGCCTGGTTGGGCGGTGAAAGGGCAGCCAATAAGTGCATGCTTGGCCTCGGTGGCTCTGTCTCTGGGAGGATGAGGTGCTGGACTTTGATACACCTTAGGGCCTGTGCCTTGGGCCTAGAGCATTGCCTGGCTGGCGTCAGGCTGAGCACATAGCCCCCCTCCCATCTTGAGGGAGCTTCCTCCAGGATGAGACCCTGATCATGGCACCTCCCTGAAATACGCCCCAGAACTGGAAAAGCTGATGTGGGTGGGTATGATCTAGCTGGGAGGGAGAGCAAGGGGCTAGGGGCGTCCCGAGGCTCTGAGCTGCATGCATGCCACTGGGGAGTGGGCTATTCAGGGAGAAGGCGTGTGTGTGTGTGTGTGTGTGTGTGTGTGTGTGTGTGAGAGAGAGAGAGAGAGAGAGAACTAATGGGATGGAGTTGCAGCTGGTGAAGCAGGGCTGAGGATTCTGAGCCCTTCCAGAGAATTTATCAATAGTCTTGAAAAAACAAAGGAAGACAAGACAAGGAGGAGGCGGAATCAAGAAGGAAGAATAAAGGGGGCTGAAGACAGAGCAAGCGGCTGGTCAGCCTGGATTCCCTGCTACGCCCCTGGACGCCGGCCTCTCCTGGGCTGGGCCTTTCCCTGTTGCACCCCGCCCCTTCCTCGAGGGCAGGTGGCAGTGGTTGTGCCACGTCGAGCTGAGGCCCCCACAGTACCTTGAGTGTCTGGAGATCTGGGCTTCAGGCATTGCCAGCTATGTGACTTGGGACAAGTCCCTAAACCATCTGGGCCCATTTGTGCCTCTGCAGAATATTGGGGTAGTAACGAAATTTGAAATACCAGGTTGACTCTCTGCCGGGATCCAAACTGATCTCGGTAACCTGGTCCCTCTTGCCTTGGCTCACAGAGTTCCCATCTTCTCCTCAAAGGAGTGCACAGGGAAGGGAGTGCTAGGCATGTACGGAGAGGTCTGGAGACACCCGCAGGCCCATGGAGACCAGAGCCACTCACCCAGACCCCGGGATCAGTGGCCCAAGAGAAGAAAATAAACAAGTTTGCTGGCTGCCCTCCGCTGTGGCTGTGTCTCCTCCTCTCTGCCTCCTCCTCCTGACACTCACCCCTCTTCTCCACTTCCGGGAGCTGGGAGCCGGGAGCCGGGAGACCCTGGCAACCCAACTTATTTTTAGTCAGCTGCCTCTGAAGCTGAGTGCTGGCCCCGGGCCTTGCCCCGCCCTGTCCCCAGCCCCTGGAGGATAGCCTGGGGCCAGAAGGCATCTCAGAACGTGAGGGAGCACACACCAGAGCCATAGCCTCAACAGCATGGACCCCTGCAAACCCTCCCCACCCCTTCCTACCTGAGACACCAGCCACAGTCCATGGAGGAGTGCCCTCCAGCAGGCCTCCTTTCCAACCTCCTGTACCACCAAGGCCCACCAGCTTTGCCTTCCCCGAGTGTCAAGTGTTGTGTCCCTATGTCCCTCCCTCACTGTTCTGCAGCCTTGGTGCTGGAGGCCTCTCCCCTGGCCCCTTCCTCATTCCCCGAGTGCAGAGTGTTCTTTGAGCCAGCACAGAGCTCCAGGCACTGTGGAGTCGGGGCAGAAGGGGCCGAGGTGCCCAGGCAGGCTCTACACAGATGCTTCCAAACTGCTCATCCTGGACCAGCCGTCCATCCAGTGACTGCAGCCAGGATAGGTGTGGGGGTAGAGGGCATTGCCCGGGGCAGAGTCTGCCTACCTCTGCCGTCCCGACTCAGGCCCCGAACTAGCACACTCCACTCACCCAACCAAAGCTGCGCTGTGGGGGACTCACAGCAGTTACTCAGCTCCCGCCAGGTCGGCTCAGCCAACAACCAAACCCTGGTGTTGTTTACGCTGCTTCGTGAAGCTCTAACTGCCTACCCCCTCCCCACCCACTCTTCCGCCCCTTCCAGGGAGGAATTCAAATAAATATGGCTTTCTTCCCTCACCATGTTTCCAGGGTACATTAGCACCCGTGGGGACCCGTGTCACGGCAGCAGGCCAGCAGGCCAACCAGGCCAAGGTAGCCCTTACATTTTCACCATCTGCCGGGCATTGTCAGGCCTGGGCTACACAGTGAACAAGACAGGCGACTAGGCCAGCCATCGTGGTGCTTGCAGTCTATCAGGGGACAAAGAAGCAGACCAGTAAGTCAGATGATCTAGCCCGCTAACTGATGATAAGTGCCAAGGAGAAAACTAATAGCAGAGAAGGGAGACAAGTGGTTGGTTGGGGAGGGGCCACATGAAGTGTGGGTGTCGTGAGCACACTGATGGATGTGACTGCAGGGGACTCCCCCTGCCGTGGGGTGCTGTGCAGGTGGATGGAATCAGGGCTCAAATTCTACTCCTAGGACACAGGAAGCCAACACGCCTGCTCACGCCAGGTGATCAGACTCCCAAGCGGCAGAACAGGCACTGTGGGCAGGTGAACTTGAGCATCCTTACCTGGCTTTTCATACTCCTGAGGGCAGAAGACCTCTAGTGCCCTACAGCCCTACCTACTCTTCCTGCCCGCCTCTGGCCCTGGTCAAGGTGTGCCGTCCCAGGAGGCCCCACACTCACTCAGCCGCCACCATGCTTCCTGGCCTTGCCCCACATCTGGCTCCCAGATCTGTCCCTGCTGACAACTGTGCATCTACATGCAATTTTCTCAGAATCTTTGGTGCCCCCTTAGCCACTGACGTTTGACACCTGCAGCACTACAGGAATCCTAGGGGTCGCAGGGGACAACCCCTTCACACTCCAACAGCCCGCTCACATCAGGTCGGCAGCCCTTTCTCCCACACCTACTGGGATTCAAGGCCAGGATTCCCCCTGGAGCCAGGAGCACACAGCCTTCGTCTCTCACACAAGTTACAGTTGCCTGAGGATGCCTGCCTAGCACTTCCTGCAGCCTGTGGCAGCCCCTGGAGAGGGTTCTGAGGTCCATCGCTGAGGTCTGTCATGACCACAGTGGCAAGGTTGCAAACATTTCACTCGTTTGCTGTATTTGCCTTGTTTGCCTGAGCTCCTTCCCCCTCTCGGCTACACACTTAGAAAGCCTGGCAGAAGCCCAGGGCAGGAGAGGCTTTGGGCCCCATGGAAGCATGGGGTGAGGGCAGGGGGTTAGAGCTGATTCCATAGGCAGGATGCAACCATCTTCCAGGACGCAGAGTCCTCCCTCTTTCCTTTGGGCCCCTGGACAGGGATTTAGGGGATACCTGGGGATAAGGTGTTCCGCTAGCTCACCCTGGAGAGGGCCTGGACGTCTAGGGAGTAAATCATAGTGTCTCTTGCCATCCGTGAGTACCAGTTTTTCCCTTCCACACAATATTAGGACATCTGTGTCATTTCTATCTCTTAATGCACTGCTCCAGTCTTAAAGGAGCCAATGTTATTCCCTTTTAAATATGAGAAAATTGAGGTTCAAAAAGTTTTCATCGTTTGCCTGAGGCCACACAGCCAATAAGCTATGAAGCCAAGTTTGACAACAAAGCCAGTACTTTTTTCACACTGCCACCAGGATGACCCAACCATGTCCTCCCTCTGCATGTCCCCTCTCTGTCCAGCCCCATCTACTCTTCCACACTCCAGGGTGAGTCCTAGACACCCCTTCCCCTGGGATGCCCTGGTGTTCCCCAGCTGTGAGGGACAGTTCTCCTGACTGTAGGCCAGCCAAGGCCAGGATGGGATATTACAACAGAATTTCTCTAAGAACTATGGGAAAAACAAAACAAAACAGAAAATTTAAACACTGAACCAGAGACACGTTCCCGGAGCACAAGGGCTCACAGCCTTAAGTGACCAAGGCCAAGGCTGCCCCACTCGTTCCACAAATGCTCCGTGCACGCCTGCCCGGAGCCAGGCTGTGCATCAGGAGAGGACACAGGCACCAACAACACAGCTTCTGCCCTTACCAGGGAGGCCCACCACCACTGGGGTTAACGCTGTTTCTGTTCGTTTTTTTGTTTAGAGAGAGACGTCAATTTGTTGTTCCACATATTTATGCATTCATCAGTTGATTCTTGAATGTGCCCTGACCTGGGATTGAACCCGCAACCTTCCTGTGTCAGGATGACACTAACCAAGCTACCCAGCCAGAACTTAGCTGGTTTATTTTCAGGAGCCACGTCTAGGCCCTGACCCAATGGCAGCAGGGGTTCCTTAGGAGCACCCCCTCCCACGGCTTGCCCCTCCCAGGGGACCTCAGCCACTTCCTCCACCGTTGCCCTCCAGCTTGATTGCCCTTCCAGCCTTACTTTAGACGCAACGTCAAGCACAGGCTGCTCCTGCTGGACCCCTTGCCCTCCCAGGCACATGTCCCCACCCCTGTTCCACCGGCCGCCGGCATGCCTTAGGGCTACGAATGAATGTCTTTCAAGATGACCCTTCTAAGGTTTCTGCCTCCTAGATTTCCCTGGGACATAGGTGTTATGGGCAGAACTAAAAGATGGTGGCTGAGGGTGTTACTTGAGCCTAGGGTGGGCAGAGGAGGAATCCTGATGGGCAGCGGGGGGAGCTGCTTTCTGAACAATAGATAACAGGAAAAGGCAGTAGTGCGGTGGGGGCAGCAGAGCACTCACTCCATTTGTCTCCTCTCTGCCGCAGCCCAGCGGTTCCTGGGGCAGCACCGGGACATCATTTTAACCATGCTCCAATCCACCTCCTTCATCTGACAATGAGGAATTCGAGGCCCAGAGAGGTTAAGGGATTTGCCCAAGGTCACCCAGAAATTTGGTGGCCCTGCTGGGATCGTGACCCCAGCCTCTAGACCCCGGCCTCTGGACCCGGGCCAGTGCTTCTGAAACAGCCAAGGAATCCCTTCAAACAGTTGCCAGCCTTGTGCCCCTCCTACTCCCAGCTGCCAGGCAAACAGCGGGTGGGGATTTGCAGCTGGAATAGCTGTGCCAAAGTGGCACCTGCCAATGAGCGCCCAGGGGCCTGGTGGAGCCTGCAGCCTGTGATGGCCCCACCTAACCCACTCCTGAGCTAGGAGGGGAGGGCTGGGTTAACCCTCGTTGACCCCCAGTGTCCAGGGACTCCCAGCAGCAGGCGCAGGCAGCTCTCACGCTCCCTGCCTCCCAGCTGCGGCTGTGCTGGGGTGGGAACTGGACGACATAAGGACACAGGCTCCTCACTGCCCCAGCCCAGCCCTTTCTCCTTCTAAAGCAGCCCATGTCCCCCCGCTGGGTTGGCGGTAGAGGCATTCTAACTGAGTTCTAGGTGCTCCGAGATTGGAGTGGCCAACCCCCAGCCCCAGACGGTCCTGCCCCTCCACGGGGAAAATAAGGGCAGGGCCCTAGCACCCTCAGCCAGGCCCAGTACCTCCCTTACCTGGTCTACCAAAAGGCCAGGGGACCAAAAGAGTGGCACCGGGCCACAAATAGCTCCCACTTGGCAGAGTCAGTGCCTGATTTTCAGTCTCTAGTCTGTTCTGGTCCCCTTGCAGCCACAATGGTCCCTGAAGACTGCAGGCCCCATGAAGAACCAGGGCCATCCCAGGGAAAGGCAGAAGTCAGTAGGAGGCAGAGGGGAGGCTCAGAGAAGGGGGAGTGAGTCACTGAGGACCCGGAAGTGGGAAGGGCCTGGAGAAGGGAAGGGAAGAAGGGAAGAGAGGGACAAAGGGGCCCTGGAATCCCAGGGGTAGAGGGGAGATATTAAAGGGCGGGGGGCACCTCTCCCTTTGAAATCACCGCTAATCAATAGATGGTCACGAGGTCAAGCCAAGGGCAGGAGCCTTTGGCCAAAGACCGGGGAGAGTGTGAGAAGATCAGAGACAGTGAGCCCTGGGGAGGCTGTAAGCTGACATTCAACCTCCTTCCAGCCTTGGCCTTCTAACAGCAGCCTTCCCCACACCGCCGGACGGATGCGGGAGCATGAAGGATCCCAGTGTCTAATTTTAGCTGAGTGCTCCCTACCTCCCCTGCTAATAGTGCGCAGAGCCTGGGAGGGTGGGAGCACCCCACCCCTGCCTGGGCCCTGCTCTGATGGAGGTGCCAACAGGCAGGGAGATCATCCCCAAGCTCGGGTCTCGGTAGATCAGAGGCTTTGCTGGGCTGGGAGGGTCCCTGGCCTGGGGCAGACACCAAGGCCAGTTAGTGACACAGTTGAAATTAGATTGAGTGGATTTGTAGTCCTGGCTCTGGATGACCTCAGACAAGATCTTTAACTTCCTTCAGCCTCATTTTCCTCACCTGTGAAACAGGGGCACTAACGGTTCTGATCTCGAATGATGTATGGCAGGCACTGGCCCTAACGACCCTGCACCGCCATTGTTCCTCTCCCCACTGCCTGTCTCTGAGGGCCCCAGACTGATCGGTCACTCCAGACCCAGTCTGCCTCTGCACTGAGCTACAAAGGTGAGCAAAACAACCCAATCCTGTCCAGGAGCCCAACTCAGGAACAGCGAATTAACTCCAGGGACCTCAGTGTCTGGACCTTCCAGGAGCCGGGATTGGGGTGGAGCAGAGAAGGAACCTCAGGCTGGGGATTTCCGGGGACCGTAAGGGGAACCCCTTGTGGGCAGGTGGGACACAGAGGCCCAAGAAGGACCCAGCCCTGCCCAGGGGCAGCCAGACAGGTGGTGGCAGAGGCAGGCATGAACCTGGCCTCCTACCACCTCCCCACTATGATTTTCACCAGTGCAGAAGTCCCAGCACTCCTGCGCACAGGGACAAGGCACTAGAGTAGAAGTCCCAGCAAGCACTGGGGCAGCCAGAGGTTGCCCAGTACCAACTCCAGAGGGTCAGGTGTGTCCTCCAAGCTAGTAGCAACCCAATCTGCAGGTGGTAGCTGGGCAAGGCCACAAACCCCCTTCCCAGCACACCTCCAAACACACAAGATGGAAGCCATGCAGAGGATTGAGGGGGGACGAGGGCCTGATAAACCCACAAGCCCCTCTCCACCTTGCGTCCTGACAGCAGGTGAGCTGACCCTCCTGCCACAGCACCTTCTAAGCAGGTGGTCAGGGTGCTTCCTGCAAGAGAGCTCCAAAGAGGAATCGCTAGCACCCCAAATCTTTCAGCACCTGGCCTGAGGCAGAGGCAGAATCTCAACTCCCTTTCAAAGGTGTTCCCGGATTCTTACAGAGCGAGGGTACTAAGGGGTGACGTCTTCCTAAGCCCTCCCACCCAACCTCTTCTCTGTCTTCTCCATTCACGCCTCCCCTTGGTCAAAGACATTTCCAGAGGTAGAACTGCCCAACCAAGGCTGCTCACAGCCGCCTGGTAGCTGGCCATGCCTCCCTGCTTGCCTGCAGTCCCCGCCCTCACCTCCAGTCTTTTGCCTGGACTATTCCTGGGAGCAGCAGGGCCTCCACACCCATATCAGTTGCTCTGAACTCACCTCATCAACCCATTAATCCTAAAATGGCCTTAGGGTGCAATCAAAAGTAGGTGCTGCTCACACGAAACAGCAGGAAGGAGTGTGAGAGGAGGAGGTCCGTTCAGGAACCAGCAGCCCTGGGACCCAGCTCGGCTGTGCACGCAGCACCGGGCAAGATGCTGCTCCTCAGGTACCGAGAAATGAATTAGGCGGCAGGGACAAGCCAAGCACAGGGCCCAGCCCATGGCGAATTGTCAGCAGGTGTTTCCTAAATGTGTGCCTGTCATTCCTGAGCCCGGCTGCAACTCCTCAGTATGGAGGTATGGTGTGGGGGACAGACTGGGCAACCTGGGTTTCACACCCAGCTCCACCACCGCATGGCTGGGGGTCCAAGGCAAGTCCTCCATCTCTAGGCCTTAGTCTCTCCTTTCCTAAAATGCAGGAATCAGACCGAGCTCTCAGGAATGGAAACTCTGTGAAACTCATACCAGAACTTACACATCTCGTACCAGTGACAGACATGAGCAGTCGATCACGGCACTGCACCTACTGAATCCAGCCAGGCCACTGAATGAAAGCTGGAGCCAGACACAGGACCACGATGTTTCTGCATCTGAATCTCACAGCGTTGTGATTCAGGGGCCCAGCTTCAGCTTCCTCATCTGTAAAGGTACCACACCTGGCAAGGTTGAGCGTCTCAAATGAGATAATGCATTCAGAATGAGATGCCAATAGTCCAGTTCCAGCAGGGACATTTCCTGCCACCATCTCCAGAGACTGGGAGGGAGCTCCTCTCCCAGGCCCATGGGCCTACCCTTAGCGGACCCTCGGGTAACATGAAACAGTGTGGTCAAGTGGAAAGAGCTTGGGCCTGGATGACTAATAAGGTAATCAGACAGAGTTCCAGAAGATCGATTAGCTCAAAGGAACATATGAACTACCCTGATCTGCCCTCGTCAGGCCTCAGGGCCTTGGCTGTGGGTGCAGGCTGGTGGGAAAGGCCGGGAACTCCTCAGGGCAGTGTCTGGTGTTCTTGGCGAGTCCTCAGAAGAGATCCACATTGCCAAGTATACCAGTGTTGGTGGACACATGGAGGTAAAGGGTACGCTTCCACTTCCAGACCCTGGGGCCTCACTGCTCCTCCCCACCCCCCCCTTCCAGGCTTCACCCTCAGTGGCACCACCCTAACTACCCCCAGTCTCCCACTGGTCCTGCAACCAGCCTACTGTGGCCAGAGGCTGCCCTCTCCGAGGTGAGACAGGAAGATTGGTGGATGGAACTCCTTTGCACAGGGAAGCTTTGGGGCCTCAGGTGTTTTATCTGGAAATGAGGAGACTCCAGCTCAGACGTGGTGACTGAATCTCAGGGTAAGACGGCCTGAAGAAGATCAGCTCCACTCCCTCTCCTGCCCTCACTGAAGGCAGTAGCTTACAGTCCACAGAGGGCCCGTCTTCCCTCCCACCCCATGTGGGTAGTCCTGGACCACCCCCACCGGCCCCCACTCCTGCATCTGACTGCCCAGCAAGGCCGGCTTTCAGCTGACTCTCAAACTGACAAATCTACCACACACGCACACGGCACCCTTTTAGCATGTTCTGTTTCCCTGCCCAGAAGCCTTGCCTCTGGGTGCACTCCTGCTCTTTTCCCAAGACTCAGCCCAAAGGACACCACCTCTGGTCAGGCTCCCTTTCCTCTTTCCCCAAGCAGCCAGTCTCAGGCTCCTCTGACCACTCCACCCTCATTGTCTTGTAATGAGGAATGAGGGTTGATATGTGGATAGAGCAGGCAGGCAGGCAGCTGGATGGGTACCAGCTGGCTGCACCTGGAGGAGGGGAGGGCGGCTGACCCATGCCAAGTCTGCTACGAGCAGCCGAGGACAACTACAGCCAGCAGCCCTTGGGAAACGATGACACAGCGTACTTATTACAAAATATCTTTTATTGATAAAATAGCTCAAACCTTTAAAAAAAAAACACCTGCATATCGCAACAGGGGGGCCACAGGCAACAATAGCAGGGGTGCCCTGGAGCACACGTGAGACCAGTCAGAAGATGTCACAAGTCAGCCCTTCCCCTGGGCCCATCTACCTACCCAGTGCTGCCCCAGGGCAATGCGCCGGCCTCACCCTGAGACTGAGGAATGAACTGAGAGACTCTCTTTGGTCCCCTCCATTCCTTCCACCCCAGAAAATGCCTTCAGCATCCCTCCCAGTCTTCCCAGGTCCAGAAGAGTCCCAGCAGTGCCCTGCCACTTAGTTCCACCCCCAGCCTAGGTCCCACTGGCTTACTGTTGAAGTCAGGCACTCCCAGGGGGGACCACTGGGAAACATCCTTCCCGTGCTCCAAACTGTTCTGGGTTCAAGGGTCTGGGGTGGAGGTTGAGAACTAAGAGTAAGAGGCCCCTGGAGCCCCATTAGTGGGATAGGGCCACACAGCTGGGTTGGTGGAGGCCAGCCAACACCCACCTGGGTAGGAGCAGTTGTGCGTCACAGGGACCCATTTGGGGCTTAGAGCTCTGCCTGGCTATCTGGTGCCAGGCTCCCTCAGAGGTCCAGAAGGCCATCGCTCACCTGCCCAAGCCCAGAACCCCGCCTGGGAGCTCTATCACCCGTCACAGGCTCTCACGTCAGACTATTTCCAGAGTATGGGTATTTTTAACTATCTTGGGGAAACAATTTGCCTGCGTGATGACAAAAGACTTACCCCCCCCCCCAATCAGGGGGCCCAAGCCATAAAAAACCCTCTTGGTGTTGCAGGTGAAATGTCAAGTTGTCATGCAGCATAATAACTCAAACCTTTGCAGGCACAAGAACACATTCTCAAAGAAATCTTTGAACTGAAATAGTCGTTCTGTCTGCCACTCCCCACTTCCAGTTTGGGGTAGGAATTCACACACCCCAGGCACAGAACAAAAGTCTCTAGGAAGACAGGTGGTGGTAAATACAGAGAAAAGGGGATTTTTATATCACCAAATAATCACATTTTCTTGTTCTCTAGGTTCCCCCCTGGAGCTCAAAGCTTTCTTCTGCAATGCCTTTCATCTCCCCGCAGCAAGTAGGCAGCAAGCTATTGTCGCCCTGGATTTTACAGGGGGTGAATGCTAGTGATCAGGGATGTTCTGATGAGACAGAGGCCAGGTCTCCAGAGGGGTACCGCGTCATGGATCACAGTCCTAGCTTTCAAAGAAGCTACAAATCCAGGAGCATGGGGAAGGGGAGGAAGGGCCCAGGGACAGTCCTAGCCCATAAACCCCCACCCAGTGCCTGATGGGATCCACGGGCACTCAATGTGGATGTATGGCTGTCATCCTCTCTGCCTCCTCCTCAGCAGCAGGCCCTCCTCGGGAGGGTGGAAGGTTGGCTTCCTGCTCTTTACTGGGGAAGTTGAAGAAGAAACGAAACATGACAAGTGGCCTGCCAGGGACCACAAGGTTCTTGAGAAAGCTTACTGGGTTCCAGGGTTCCAGGAGGCAGGTGCTCTATCCAAGCCTGGCCTCAGCCACATTCAGGAAGGTCCAGGCCCCTCCGTTTCTCTGTGCTCAGGCAGGGTATGGAGAAGATGTCCCCCCACAGCTGAGCCAGCAAGGGAGGGCTTAGTATAGCCCCCTGTGAATAGCAACACCACCCACGCCCCTCCCAGGGGGCTCCCAAGATGAAGCCTGCAGTACCTGGGCAGAGACTAGGCAGTCCCAGGGAGATGGCTACATAAAACAGGGCAGGAAGCAGGGTGGCCCTGGTGCCACCTGACACCAACCCCACAAGGGCAGCAGGCAGGCGGTTCACCAGGCCGTCTGGGTCCACTGGCGACAAAGGATCCTTCGGAAGGCACGGCGGAAGTCCTGGTTAAAGACAGTGTAGATGACAGGATTCAGCGAGCTGTTGCAGTAGCCGATCCAGAAGAAGAACTGGAAAAGGCCATGGGGCACCTTGCAGTGCTGTGGGCAGATGGCACCCAGACTGTAGCTGAAGAAGAAGGGGAACCAGCAGAGCACGAAGACACCTATGACCACGGCCAGCACAAAGGTGAACCTCTTCTCCCGGGTCAGCTGAGCCCGCCGACGCCACCACTGCCCACCCGCAGCACCCATACCCCTGCTCAGGAGCACCTGGCCACGCAAGGTGGCCAGCACCTGGAAGCCCTGTGGTTGCTGCAGGGATGGGTTGCAAGCTGAAGCAGGGGGTGCTGGCAAGGCCTGAGGTTCACACTCATCCTCATCCTCCTCCTCCTCCTCCTCCTCCTCCTCTCCAACTTCCTCTTCTGGAGACACCCCACAAACACCTTCCTTGGGATCCTGGTATGCATGAGGAAGTGAAAGCCAGCTGGGTGGTGAGGCGGGGCTCCCAGGATCTTCAGGGGTCTTCCCCTGCTCCTTCTCCCCAGTGGGCTTGGAGTGTCGGTTGGTCTCTCCGGAAGCAGCCAAATGAGAGGCCAGGGTTGGCTGTTTGACCGAGGCTCCCCCAGGGACTGGGTGAAGCTGCTTAGATTTACCCTCCCCAGGGCTCCCCTTGGCCCTGGGACTTCTGCGATGGCTACGTTTAGCGATCAGGTAGATGCGCAGGTAGACGAGGATCATGATGAGGCAGGGTGCGAAGAAGGACCCGATGCTCGAGGCCAGGATGTACCAGGCCTCTTGGTTGAGCTTGCACTGCGGGCGTCCGCGGGGCTGGGGACCCGGGTCGCCCTTGTAGATAAGAGGTGGCAGAGAGATAGCAGCTGCGATGAGCCACACGGTGAGGATGATGCACTTGATGCGGCGCGGGGTACGTTTGGAGTTGTACTCCAGAGCGCGGCTCACAGCCCAGTAGCGGTCTAGGCTGATGGCACACAGGTGCACGATGGACGAAGTACAGAAGAGCACGTCGAGCGCCAGGTACACCTCGCACCACGTTCGCCGGAAGTACCAGTAGCCCAGCAGCTCATTGGCAAGCGAGAAAGGGATGATGAGCGCAGCCACTAGGATGTCGGCGGCGGCCAACGACACCAGGAACAAGTTCTGCGGGGCGCGCAGCGAGCGACTCGTCAACACCGCCAGGATGACCAGCGCGTTGCCGAAGATGGTGAAGAGAATGAGGAAGGTGATAACAGCCGCGATGGCCGCGGTGGCCTGCACCGAGTAGGGTTCCTGGTGGTCCATGGCAGGGTCGAGCTGGCCGTAGGGGGCGTTGCTTGCCCAGAGCGAGTACAGCGGGCTACAGTGCTGGCCCAGCCAGCTAGGCTACACGAGGGGCTCGCCCCCCTGGCGGCGCTGACGGTGCTGGACCCCCATGGCCGGGTGGGGCCCAGGAGGTTGGGGGAAGACTGTGGCCAGGCACCAATCTCCTACATTCTCTTCCACCGGAGCCCGCTATCCCTGCCGTCCGCCCTGGGAAGTTTTTCAAGTTGTCCCGCTGCCGGCCCCGCCCCGCCAGGGAGAGAGGAAAGTTGCGCCCTCCCACCTCAAGGCTGCTGGACGTGCTCGGGGGCGCAGGGTCCCACGGGCTGCCGGGGCACGCGCACCGGTTCTCGGAGGAGGCGCGGTGGCCGCGGCGCTCGCTCGCTCAGGCCCGGAGCCGCGCCTGCAGGCAGCCCGCGGCAGCAGGGGAGTGGGGAGCCGAGCGAGCTCCTGCAGGAGGGTGGAGACAGGAGGCGGGGGCAGGAGGCGGGGCAGGCGCGGGACGGGTGGCTGCTGGGTGGAGGGACGCTTCGCGGAGGCCTGGGGGCCGCAGCCTTTCTGCGTCTCGCCCTCGCCTCTTACCCCTGCCTTTGAGTAGCGGAGGTCCGAGGGGCCCGGCATCTGGGATCTTCCGGACGCCGGGAAGGATGCTTGCGGGAGTGGAAGGGTTGGTGTGCACGGGGAACAGGGACGCCGCGCGGGCGCGGTCACGGGCACCAAAGGGGATCTCTCTCCTACGGAATTCGGGGCTGTGGCCGAGCCCGTGTAGTTAGGACGGTGGGCACTAGCTGATCTTTGCTCCCGTCGCCCAAGAGCCCCAAGGAGAGAGTGGGTGGGTGTTGGGCGCCGGAGCACAATAAACTGCAACCACGCCGGCGCCCGAGAAAGAAGCCGAGCGGAGGGGGTGCGGGGAGCGCGGAGACTAACCCGAACCCCGACTCCCACTGCGTTCCCGCCTAGACTAGGTTCCCGTCGGGCCTGCGGAGCCAGGGGAAACATCGTGTGGCCGGGTGACGAGCGCCCCCTGCCGCCTTCCGCGGCCCGTCGGGACCCTGCGTCCCCGCAGTGTCCGGGGCCCTGAAACGCTCCAAGCCCGAGGGGCAGGCGAGCGCTCTGAGATTTATGGCTTCAGTTGTCCTGTTTCTCCTGCAGCTGCCTCGGCTTCTTCCGTTAATGACAAAGAGGTAAGAAGAAAAATGGCTTGACTCAAATCTCAGCAACAACCGAGATGAAGGCAAAGGCTTGTTTGGGGGAGGGGGACTCTGGGCGAACTCGATCTCTTGACTGATAGGTAGATGATGTCCCCGGGCGCAGAACAAGGAGACTTAGTGGGGGTCTCAAAGAAAAAAACGGGTGTCAGGGTCAGCTCTGAAGAGAGGAGCTTTCCTTGCTCCCTGTCCAGTCCGGCTGACTGCCAACATGCACGATGCGCGCCCCTCTCCGGTGGCCGTGGGAAGAGGAGTTGAGGTAAGAAGAAATTTCCAACTTAAACACACACCCCTCTCACCGCCATCCTGGCCTCGAAGAGCTATGGCGCCATGGCTCTCCCTTAGGCACCCTGTTCCTACCTGTTCTCCCGTTCGCCACTGCTACCAGGGCCAGCCTGGGCAGCTCAGGGACACTTTTCTCCCCCTCTTCCGGAGCACTTTATGTTATCACCCCAGCCTAGCGCCTGGCCTTAGTATTTCTGGCGCACAGTGCTGCATGACATCCTCTGTGCAAATAGGTACCTATCCGCCTGGGGAAATAGGGCTGTGCCACAGGACCGGCCCTGGGTCTCTGGACCTTCCTTCCTGTCAGCTCCATCCTCATGGCAGCAGGGAGTGCAACGTCTATCTCCTCCCTACCCAGGCTCAGATGACTGATGCAGCAGATCCCCCAGCCACGTGGTATTGGTAGGGAAGTGTGTTCCTCCTTGATCCTGGGCTGTCAGCCTAGACAGACCCTCTGTTAGGTGCTATTGCCCACAGCCAAATGGGTCCGGCGTTGTCCAGGCTGGGTTCCAAGAGGGCAGCCAGCCTCTCTTGCCCTATCGAGAGGCAGGTTTTATAGTAAGATGCACCCTCCCCACACTCTGGGCTGGGCAGGGTCTGGACCCATAGTTGCCAGGGATGGAGAGGTCTCAGTAACCCCTTCCATGAGGAAGGACGGAGGGTGAGCATTGGAGCCTGGGGGAGTACCCACTTAAGCAAATTCCTGCCTGTCTCCATGGCTCCCTGTTCCAGGCTGTGCAGTCTGAGAGCCCCGAAAGCCCAAAAGGGCTTGGGAAAGAGCACTTTTTTACCCTCTCCAAACTAAAGCAGGATGTGGGGTGGGGTGGGGTGAGGTCCAGACAATACAACCAGCATCAACTTTTGTCTCTGGCCCATTTTCCTTAAAAGACCAGGCCTCAGGGCTACAGAAGGAACTAAGGTCAGAACTACTTTACTCCCTCCCCTGCCCCATTCAAGTCCCCACTGAGGGGTTCTCACCTGAAGGGGCAGCTCCTGGTCTGCCCAGCACTGAGGCCCTGCTGCGGGTACCAGTCCAGGTGGAGACAGCCAGAGATGGCCTCCAAGCACCCATGAGGCTCAGCCACCACCCCAGGCTCTGTGTCACCTGCTTCCACCTTTCAGCCCCGCTCTCCAGACATGCCTCTGGCTTTGGGGGCAGTGGGGGCCATTATATAACTGGATTCCTGCTCCTCTCTGCAGCTCTCCATCTCCCCCACACCTTCCGGCTGCCTGTTCTACCCAGCCCCGCATGAATCAGAGCCTCAGGCCACAGCAGGGCTTCCTTCAAGTACATCCGACTTTTCACTGCCATCCTGTTCCACCAGGCAGAGCTCATTTCCAGACCTACGACCAGCCAGCAGCAGGAACTGCCTAGAGCAGGCACTCGTCCGGCTTCTGGGCCCCATCAGGCTCCATGTTGGTCCCTGGATGTGCCTTAAGCTCCCCAAACTCCAGTCCTTTCCAGAGGCCGTTTGCTCTGCCAGAAACACCCTCCTGACACTCCCTCTGTGCTTGGTGGGCCCCCCTCTACAAGGCGGCACTCATCTGCTGCCGTCCTCTCAGGCAGAAGGAGACACCCTATTCTCCAAGTGCCTTGATTCCATGCACACAGCACCACTATTAAGCTCAGAGTGCTGTACTGAGATGGTGTCCAGTGCGTTTATTGCACCGCTCCCTCCATCAGGGCAGACATCTTGTTGAATGATGACTGGCAGGTATCAATGGATGACATACACACGAGACTTTCTCAGGCAGATAGAGTGCCCAAATGAAGGTGCCTTTGAGGGACGTCCTTGGAAAGGGGGGCCATAGGGAAGGGTGACCTGGTACCATCTTTCCCAAAGAAGGAAGACAGTTGTTCCATTCCTGTCCGTCAGAATGCAGCAAGAGTTGTGCCATCTTAGCCGGAAGCCCTGGAGCCACTTCTGCAGGCCTGAGAGGTGAGACTGGTCCCAGGTCCTCCCAAGCCGGGGCTTCAGCAGCTCAGTGCCCACCAGGATGATCCTCACCCCTTCCCAGACCCTTGAAGGTGTGCTCTCTAATGTCAGTCGGTCATCCTCTCTCCCTCCATCACTCACCTAACAAAACCCCAACCCTGGTCAGAAGTAACTCATTTACCACTTTCTGCCTTTCACCAAGCAGCTGCCTTTTCTGGAGCAGAACACTCACTGCATTGACTGGCCTTGCTTTCAATTCATGACCACAAATCTCTAGACATTCCTAGAGCTCGGTTCTCTCTGCTCAGAATCCGCTCTGCTTTCATTGTCCCTTCCCCACCTCTCGCCCACCCAGCCCTCACTTCCCACTGGCCTCTGCCCCTAAGCTGTGGCTTTGCCTCATACTCTGGAGAAAGTGGAAGCCATCAGATGGGAGCTCCAGGTTCAGTCAGCCCAGGGACACGATCCCTGGTCCACTCATTCCGGCTCTAACAGCCTCAGACTGAACACACAGTTTCCAGAGCCCAGTCTCTCCCTTGGGCCCACAGTGCTGTAAGGGGTGCCCTCAACCCCTGCAGCCAATCACAGGTGTGATTTCCTCAACCTTGAAAATACACTCCAAAAGCACCTGCTTCTGCCCAACTCCACGGCCCCAACTGCTCTTGCTTGCACAACTGCAGTGGCTTCTGGCTGTTTTCCTGCTCCCCTCTGCTTCCCACAGAGCATCCCCCATGGCTTTTAAAATATTAAATCATATCTTATCACTCCCCACCCTAGAACCCTTCCGCAGCTGCTCCCTGCTACTCTTGGAGAATAAAACCTTCCCCTCTGAGGGGCCTGGCTCTGCCCGCTCCCTGCTCTACATCCCCCCAGTTCACACTGGCCTGACACACCCCCTTCCCACCTCAGAGCCTTTGCACTGGCTGTTCTTTCTCCAGATTTTCCCAGGGCAGCCTCACCTGTCATTCAGGTCTCAGCTGAAATGCCAACACGGTAAAGGAGTGCTCCCCTCCCACACCACATTTTCCTCTTCCCCTGCCTGTGTACCTTCCGTCCCTCCCCCTACGCCAATAAGCGCCGTAAGGACAGAAACCCTGACTTGCTTCCCGTGCCATTCCCAGCGCCTGCGACAGAACCTGCCTGGCGCCTAGTTCATAACAGATGGGTGTCGGCTGAATGAATTGATCAGCGATCCCACGTAGCTATGTAGTTGGGGATTGGGGAACAGGCCACAGACCCTGGGATGGGGTGGCTAGCCCCCTGGGCTCTTAACGCCCCTTCAGGGGCTGAACAACCACGGGCAGGGTGGGGCTTATGGAACAGGTGTAGGCCCGGAGCTGACCTGGAGAACGGACTCTATAAGTGATAGCTGGCTTCGTGGGGAAGGATAGGTCACAGACCGCTTTACCCCTGCTTACCCCCAAAGAGGGGGAGGAGGAGTGCTCTTCCCCTTGTACCATCAGGTTCAGCCAGCCTTACTGCAGCTGCTGGAGAGTGCAGATCCCAAGACCGAAGCCACAGACTAATGGAGGCACATGTCGGGACGCCTCAGAGCTGGGAGGACCTCGCTGGGCAGAAAGCACATCACCTCTTCCAGCTTATGTGGCTATCGGGAAACCCCAGCCCAGAGCCAGAGGCCTGGCCTGGCCACTCAGAGACCCACAGGTTGTGAGGCAGTCACGCTCATTTTTCTTATAAATGAGGGTACTAAAGGTGAGGTGTCTACCTTAGGGTCAGTCCAAAGACTGCTTAGGAATCTCCTAGGGGAGCTGCTACTTGCTAGGAGCATGGCCAGAACCCCCACTCACCCACTCTGAACCCAGACACCCTCCTCCGTGCCTGGGAGCAAGGAGAGGACAGCATTTCCCCCACGTGATCCCCCTCTGAAGCTAATGCTTGAGATCAGGTTCCTGTTCTGTCTCAGGAAATCCTTGACCCAAGAGACTGAGGGCAGGGGCTCAGCATCCCCAGTGTGCCCACAGGTCCCCTGAGTGGGCAAAGGCAGAGCCTCAGCCTGCACTCCCCCTCTGGAAAATGGGTGTGGCCACCTGAGGGCCCGTCCAGGGCAGTGAGGAGCAGCAGAGGCGCGGGAGCGTCAGTCAGCACAGCCTAGTGCCCAAATCCTGGAGCAAGCACCCAACTTTATTTCTGCCTCCGCAAACATCTGAGGTGCCTGGCGCCACTGGGACAGGGCATAGGCTATTCTCTCCCACCCCATGTCACAGAACAATGCCACCAGGAGGCTCCTGGCCTGCTCACAGGCACCCCTGGAAGTGTTCTTTGCTCCTGGAACAGCCCTCACAGGGAACGCCAGGAGCTGAGGAGAAGTGGGGATTGGCTGAAGGAGGGCAGACAGGCTGACTTGACCAGCCTGTTGCCACCTTTCGGGGCCTCCTCTGGCCTTAGGGGAAGAGAAGACTTCTGGAAATAGCCATGCAGGGTGGTAAGGAGATTTGAGTTGTGTTCAGAGTCCTCACATCCTCACGTCTTTGCTGACTTGCCCACTCTGCACTCATAGAGGGCCCCAACCTCTTATCTCCCTAGAGGGGACACCCCCATGACTCTGGAGACTTCCTGAGCTTCAGGGGAGGGAGGTGGGCTCTGAGAACCTGGAAGTTGCAGGTGCAAGGCAGCATTCCCAGTACCCAGACATCAGGGCAGGAGGCTTCTCCCAGGGTCCCAGCATGGGGATCCCCTCAAGGCCTGGCCTGAAGGAGAGGAGGGGGCAATACCATTAGTTCATGCTAAGGGGCTGGGCTTCAGCTACAGAAGGACTTCCACAGCCTTGAAGGCTAGAATCGTCCTCACCCTTCTAGACTCCTGTCTCTGGAGCTCTGGAGAATGTCACCTCCTAGTCCCAGCATCCTCCAGGGCTGAGGGAGACATGACAGCAGGCAGAGCCAGGTGTCCCCAGCAGGCCTGCCTCCCCCTGACAGACCTAGATGGTCCCTTTGTCCCCAGGAGCCCTTGGAGAAACATGGTGGGGAAGGAAGTGGTAGAGCGAGAAGCCTGGGCCACAGACAGGGAGGTCACCTAGAGGGGCCAAGGGTTGCTTGACCCAGCTAGTCTGGGCAGAGGCTGCCCTCCCCATTTAGGCACAGAAGCCACAGGCTTGACCTCTGAGTGTCCCCTTGAAGTGACCCAGAGCTGGTTCCCTGAAGCAGCCTGGGCTTCTGCTTCTAGAAGACAGCACTAGGGGTACAGTGGGTACTTGGGCCTGCTGGGGCGACTCCAGGGCAACACCAGGAGCACCTGCACCAGCCCTTGAGCTTGTAGAGGACGCTGAGGTCTAAGGCCACCTTGCAGCGGCCTCCACGCCAAACTTCTCCAGGGTTGGGGGCTCCCACTCCGGTGGGCTTTCTCCAGCCCTGGAGTTACTGGGGTTGGGGCTCCTGGACTCTGCCAACAATGCCTCCAGAAGCTGCTGCAGGTGTGGTCCAGAGGCTGGAGTGGGGCTCCCACCATTGCCATGTGCCTGGAACCCTGGAGCAGAAAAGACAGGTGGTCACGTCCCAGAATCACAGGAGGAAAGAGTGTGTCCCAGCTGTGGAAAGCCAGAGCTGTCTCCAGTCTTATTCACAGGGATATAGCTCCTCTCACGGACATGATAGCCCACGGTGCCCCTGCGGAGTCCAGTGCCTTCTACAAGTTTTAAAGTGTCCATTTATGTGTGAGTCATCTATACATCTGGAATCTACTGGTGCATGATATGAGTTAGGAATTCATTTTTTTTTTAAATGGATAACTAGTTGCGTTAGCCTCCATTGTCTCACCCTGCCCACCTCTGCAACCTCATCTCCTACCTCGTCACCCTCACTGACACCAACCTCAGTACAGGAACCTTCTTCCAGGTTTCTCAAATCACTCTGCCCCGTCAACTCACCTCTCCCATGCGGGCTGGGGCCACTCGGGCTGCAGTCATAAAGCCGAAGGACCCGTGTGATGTCTGAGGTGCTCAGATTCCATCGCTGGCCAATGTGGACGCTGGGGTCCCAGAGCGGCGTGATGGTGGGCAGCCCACGTCGGCTGAAGGCAAGCCTGGAATGCAGCAGGCCGGGGTCTGAGCAAGGGCTCGCCAGGCGGTGCCAAGAGAAGGAGAAAGGAAAGGGGGCCTCACCTCCCGTAGTGCATCACGGATGAGTAGTCGTAGGGCGCCAGCATGTTGCTGCTCTGCGATTTAATGAAGTTGATTTCAAAGCCTGGGGGGGAAGAAAGAAAATCATCGATGGGGAAAGAGAATGGGTGGGGGTGGGGGTGGGGTGGCGGGATAAGGGACTTCTAGGAACTAAGCTGAGGGACTCAACATTACAGCCAATGTGCTTCTTTCTGCTCTGCTGCCCCCACTACTGGTCCCTGGTGCCGTCTCTTGTGTGCCTTCACTGCTTACTACCCCTGACCTGGGAGGGGTCCAGGCCTCCTAAGCATGTCCCACCTGTCTTCTCATCTCAAGCTCACCTTGTATAAGACTAGTCTTTGTGTTACCTACAGCTTCCATGAAGCCACTCCCTCTCAGAGTGCCTTGGACGCCCCGCTACCCACCAAGTGAAGTGCCTACTCTTCACCCAGTTTTACAGACCTGCTAGCTCAGCATCTGCTGGGGTGAACCCTCATTCCCCACAGCAAGCGCAGCTGTTCTAGCCGCAAGCCAGCAGCACGCCCCCCTTGTCCAGAGCGCCCACTTCACGTCACCTGGGTGCTCCAGGCTTGGGAGGGGCAAGGTTCCCTCCCCTTACTTCTCTCCTGTCCTTCACAGAGAGCCTCTGAAAGAAGAGTTGTACCCTCTATCTCTGCTCCCCAATTCCCCAAACCCTGCTCCAGGCCCGGCCACTTCCACATCCTCCCCACGGTCACCAGCGAACCCCTCAGCATGAATCAAACGGCACCCCATCACCTGCCTAAAATACCTGCTCCTAGAGAGTGTTTATTTCTTCCTTTAAAAGAAAAACCCCTTAGTTATTAAACATTTGAAATAGGTAATACATTGATATGGTTCAAAAATAAAACTTTAGAAGCGGTGTCTCCCACTCCATCCCCCTTCTGAATCCCCAGACCACAGCCCCGAAGTTAATTACTGTTAATAGTTCGTATGTCCTAGCAGAGTTTGCTCTGTAGCTATTAACTAAATACAAATATTCTCATTTTTAAAAATTCTTCAGCAATTTTGTCCCATCAGGGTAGCAGGTGTTTTCTCCTGTTTTTATTGTTAAGCAACAGTCCCAGTCTATCAGTGATCTTAGTTCCCTAACGCATTCATTTCTGCTTTTGCCTTCGTTAATTTCCTCCTGCTTTCCTTTTTTTCCTTAACTTGGACTGAAATACTTACCTTCTCTATTCGTATTGATAGAAGTAGTTAAGTCTACACATTTTCCCTGAGCCCTGCTTTAGCTGTGAACCTTTGGTTCTAATGTGTTTTCAGGATTTTTTTTTTCTTAGAATTCCTCTATATTGTAACCCCAGAGATTTAAAAAAAAAAGGCAAATCTTTCTCTTGATTTCCCAGTGGAAGAAGTTTTGGGTTTGATTTGTTATTAGTTTCTATTTTTTACTTTACATCATGATCAAAACATTTATATTAACTACTTTTTCCAATTGGAAGTTTTATTGCTGTCATATGGTAAGTTTTCACAAGCATTCCATGGACGATTGAAAGGATTATAGTCTGTTTTCAGGGTACAGAGTCACCACTATGGGAGTCTCCACTCCCATAGACTAATTCTGATCCCCAACTTCCACGCCCCCAGGACACCCTTCTCCGGAGGCTTGGGGACCCTGGTCTGTCTCAGGCACACGCAGACCTGACCCAGGGGCAGCAGCGGGCGTGAGCGCCCTCTGCTCGCTGGAAGCCTCTGACTCCTCCCTCTGCGTCCACACCCCATAGGAAACCCCTGGCCATGCATCTCTTCTGCTCTCCTCTGTGAAACAGTTCTTTCTATTCCTCTCACCTCCTGAATCAGGCTATCCCCCTAAAAGGTCAGGGCCCCCCGCCCCACCCTGCCCAAGACCAGGATCAAGCCCCCTGCACTCAGCACTGTTCCCAGCACACAGGCACTGGGTGTAACAGCCCACTCCCCAGACCAGCCTCCCCATGCTTCCTCGGTCCTATGTGCCCACCAGTACCCCCTCACAGGCACCAAGCCCCTGCAGTACTGCCTTCCGCCACCCACATCTGACGCTGGACACATGCAGTCCTCTACCCTCCAGGTCTCTGCTTGGTTCAGCCCCTGCAGCGGGAGCACAGCCCCACCCCACCGACATGGCAGTGTGCACCAGGGACTGCTAGCTGCATATGCAATGAGCAAGGCTCGTAGGATACCAGCAACCCATCCTCAGGTAACCGACAGTGTCCATGAGGAGAAATGGTGATATCCCAACCTGGGTAAGACTGCCGGTGGGCAGGTGAAGACTTAGAGCCTAGAGCAGCAGCATCTGGGCCACTTACCAGGCCTCAGAGAGAAGGGGCACACCACCTTCCCCATGGAAGACAGGCCGACGGTGGGGGAGATGGACAACTTCTTCCAAACAGCCAAGCAACTCCTCAGACCCTGGGCCATACTTGTGGCCCTCTCTCTATGGACTCCTAGACCCAGCCTGGCTTACCTGGGAGGATCTCATTCCAGTTGACACGAATATAATGGTCCCGGTCAGCCCGTGAGTGTTCATGCCAGAAGCCCAGCACATGCATGAGCTCATGCAGGGCAATGCCCGGGCCCCTCTGAAGACAGGTGGGAGCCAGGGAGACCACCTGCATCCCTCCACTGCGCCCCACGCTGGAGAAGCACCTGCAGGGCCATGAGAGTGAGCTGGGTGGGCATCAGCCCAGAGAGAGCTAGAGCGCCAGCCTCTCCCCTCCTCCCTAGTCCTGGGATGAAGGAGATGAACACGGGGTCGCGATCCTGGACTCAGAAATTCAAGGTTTGCTGTTCCCAAGTCCCTTCACTGCCTGGCCTTCTGTGAAATGGATGCACTGAGCCCCCTTACCACCCTGGGTTACAAAGAGGAGGCAGGAGCTTGCAGCAACATGGGTAACAGAAGCAGCTAAGTGAATGTATCCATATGGGCAGACCTGAATCAAAGCTACCACACACATTAGCTTAGGCCCCTGACAAGCTAGGAAACAGCGTCATCCTCATTTCAGAGAGGGGGCAGAAGCTGCTTAGACATCAAGGGACTTGCCCAGAGTCGGGCAGCTCCTGCATTGCGGAACTCGGATCCAAGGCCAGGTCCGTGCCACCAAACCTGCACCCGCCCACCAGACTGTGAAGTCTCCTAGGGATGAAGGCTGCATAAAGGATGGTCAAGCACCTAACTCCCTCTCCCCACTTTCTGCCCTGAGTACTATAGGTCCAGTTCACATTGGGCAGGTCACTCAGAGTGAGCAGGAGTATTTGGACCTGGGAGGACGGGCCCAGGAATAGATTTTAGACAATGGCTTAGTTTATTCCAGGCTGAACACAGAAGAAACCTGAGTGACTCACCCTGCATGTGCATGCAAACACATACCCCAGGGGTACTTACCCAGACATGGGGACGATGGAGATGAAGTCTCTCTGGCCATGGTAGGCAACAAACCTGATGCATGTGAATCGTTCAAACTCAGCAAACGCCTGCAGGATGACCTTACGGCTGGGCTCATCTGGGGAGGAGACACCTGGCTGAAACCCCAGCCAGACCACCAGAGCCTGCCTGGGCCCTGGAAGTCTGTATGTGGGGCAGGGAACTGAGCTTCAAAAATCACTCACATCACCCCCAACATGAAGTGTCAAGAAAAGGTAGCATGATTATGTTGGGGGAAGAAACCTGGGCTCCAGACAGAGCCTGGCTGTGTGATCTTGAATAGGTCACTGTCCCCTGGGCTAACTTGGTCTCAGAATGGACCAGAGAGTCCCTTGATGTACCTTTCCATCAGCTCTTCCAGGATCTTAACTCACCCCCTCCCCCAGCTCAGGAGGCCCTAGGAATAAAAGAGCTTCTGCATCTATGGGACTTTTGTTTTTGTTTGTTACTTTTTGATTTATATTCCACGAATGAGTGAAATCATATGGTTTTTGGCGTGGCTTATTTCACTTAGTGTGATACCCTCAAGATCCACCCATGTCACTCACAAATGCAAGATACCTTCTTTGTGGCTGAGTAGTATTCCATTGTATATATGTACCACATCTTTATTTTTAAAAGGGGGATGCTTCTAGGGGAAGGGCTCTTTGGGTGGTGCTGAGAGAGGGGCCATGGGGATGTAGAGGAAGAGGAGAAATCCCAGAGAGCACAAGCCGCACTGGGAAGAGAGGCGGGAGCCCGGGGGGCCAGCACCGGGCTCCGAGGGGGAACTCACTGTACTTGCTGGAGAGCAGGAAGGGCACCTCCACCACACCCCCGCTCTTGGGCCACTTGTTGCTTGTAGCTGACAACAGGCGGAAGGGACTCTGAGGAGAGAGGGCAGGGCTCAGGGACCCCTAGGGACACAGGCCAGCCAAGCTTTATGCCACCGAGGGTGCCACACCTCAGGCCACAGAAGCCCTAATGATGTGAGTGGCAGGACCGGAAGCCATTAAAGATGGGATAAAAGCTGGGACGTCAGCTGTATGTGAATTGTGGTGCATCACCCAAGTGTTTGCTCTGTGTAACACAGAACTTGCAACTGAGTCTATCAAGCCGATAAAACAAAACACTCCGGAGAGGTTGGCTAGGACTCCCAGCACCCCAGGGTGGTCTCGTTCAGAAGTGCTCAGAGCTCCACCAGCAGCCCCCCACCCCCACCCCCGGAGCACAGCAGCTCCTGAGCACCCTGAATGTGTGGTAGAAAGATAGGGCAGGGTCCTCTCTGGCCTGATTCTAAGGCCATACACTTGGCCTTGGCAGCTTTTATCTTTTTTTCCCACCATCCCAAGCCCTTTGAAGCACAGGCTTCACAGCACCCAGCACATCCCGCCCCGCTGGCTAAAGGCTTTACTGGGTTTTGCTCACACCGCCACGCATTCACTGCGTAGTGGGGAGTAGGGGCCTCGCCCTGCCCCTCGGCTTCCCACCCGGCCAGCCCACCCCGGCCTCATGCTACGCCGTCTACAAGCAGCCTCCGAACCCCAGAACTGTCTTGCTCTCACCAGGGTCACTGTCCTATTCTGGACCTTTCTGCCATCTCCTAAAAGATGGCATTGCTCTCCTGAACAGCGTGTTCCCTTCTCCACTGGCTATGTGCCCCAATTCCCATCCATCCTGCTCCCATTCTGACTCTGCCTGCCAACCCCTGCCGGGATGGTGTCCGCCTCACTCCTTGTTCTGCCTTCCCCAGACAACCAACACCTCCCTAGAGCCCCACCAGCCACTCTGCCGACCTGTGCTCAGTTCTCCTTTCATCCTAATGCTTCCTGAGCATCTCCCCTGGGCAGGATACCGTGTTGGGTCTTGAGGGCAAACGCCCCTCTTTCAGGAAGCCCACCCAGGGGGGCAAAACCTAGAATGCATTCAGGTTAGGTATTCCTAATAGAGCATTCTGACTTGGCAAGAAGGGGTGTCTACCAAGCTATAAGCAACTAAGAGATCCCACCCAGGTCACACCCCAAGACACTTGAGGACAGGAAGAAGCTCAAGTTTATTTATACTACTCACTTACCGGCCGGAGGATGTCCCCCTCAAGGAGGAAGCTGTTCTCTGGTGTTTCCTCAGGAATGAGGCCTGGGGAGAAAGGGAGGGAGGTGTGGGCCCAGGCCCCGCAGAGCACATGTTCTAGGGAAGCATGCTCATCTGGGGAGAAGACACCAAACCTGCCGGGTGCACAGGCCCTGACTGCCAGATCAAGTAGCCCCTGAGTCTATCCTTCCTGTGACTCTGGAGCCAGAGCTCCCCTGGGCATTAAGGTTGTGTGGCCTCAGACAAGTCACCCGGCCCCTCTGAGCCTCAGTCTACAAGGCGTGATTCTTCTCAGCCTGATCACACCCTTCCCTCACTCAGGGGCAGTCCACCTCTCCCATGATCTCCACAATCCAGCACCAACTCCTGCCTCCTGTGTGTCCGAGGCCCTCTGCTGTCAGGGGGCAGACTTTCTTCCAGCCCAAGCCACGTTCCTCAGAGCGCGCCCTGGGCTCTGCTGTCTCATCTCATCCGCATCTAATTCCTGCCCTTCTGGGGGTGGTATTCAGGACCCTTGAGGTGGCGAGTGACAGAAGTTTCAGCCCAAGCCACATAGGAAGAGGATGAGCACTGGTCCCAGGGAGCCTGGCTCTCTCCCTCTCCCCGCTTTCCCACTTCCCTCACCATCTCAGCTTGTCTCTCCTTTCCTTTTCTGACTCCATTTTCTGCCACAGCGGCAGCCCTTCCCCACAGACTCTTTCCAAACATCTGAGCCTCATGAGGAATCTTGGAAAAAGGCCTGACACCCTGGAGGTGCCTGAGGTTGGGTTCCCTAGAAGCAGAGCCAGAGCTGGAAGCCACCTGGCAAGAGTTTCCCGAGGGACAAAGGGATGCTGGAGAGCTCTGGGGAAGAACCGTGTTCAGGTGGAGGGTAGCCTCAGCTCTCTCCTAGGGGAGGTCTGGGCTCCAATGTCACCATGGACTTGTCGCACCCCTAATGCAGGGGCCAGACCCATGTACCTATGAGTTACTGTGGACCCCCCTGGGCAGGAAAGGGAGTAGCTTCCCAAAATCCCTGGCCAAAGGCCTTCAGCTGCATGGCCTCAGCAGCCAGGCCTCAGCAGCCAGCATTTCCAGCAGCTGGGACCATGTGCTTCCCAGCTGCTACAGGAAGCTCATGGATACCTAACTGTCTGGGCTGCCAGTAATAGTAGCCAAAAGTCCATTGCATCCAAACACCGATGCCAGGAAAGCCTCAGCTGGAGTCTAGCTACCTCCAGACAGGTCAAAGTCACCAAAAGGTGCTGTCCTGCCCTGCTCCAGCTCAGCAGTGCTGGGGTTCCAGGTCGTCTCCCAGAGACAGAAGTGGGCAGACGACATGGCAACCATCACACCCCGGAGCCTCATCCCCCCAGGGCAAGGTCGCTCCATTCCCCCAAGGAAAGCTTCCAACATCTGAACCCTAGTCTGTGTTTATCAACTTGGAATCAGAACATCAATGTTCTCATTCTCCACCTGAGACCTCAGTCAGGGAGGCCCTGGGCCTCATGCTTCATTGTTGCAATCCCCGCTCGTTCCCTCACACCTGCAGGCCATGCTGCACCGGGCGGGGGGCGGGGGGTGCGCCGACAGGTTTCAAACATCCACTAATGACTGAGCTTGATACCAGACATAGAGAGCCCTATACTTTTATTAGGTCATTTATAAAAACCTATGCTTCCCCTTTTTTTATAAAAGTAAGGAGCAGTAGAGAAGATACAGAAAAACGGACTTAGAAGAAGTTGAAGGCAGAACCAACCACTCCCCTAGAGCCCGCGAGTAAGCCTCGTGCTTCCTCCCAGCTTTTTCCGCCCATCAGAGCAGTTAGTACAGTTCTCACCACACCACACGGTCAATGTCACACTCTGCTACCCCACAACAAGACACGGTACCCTCACCTTGGTTGATCGCAGGGATGTCCTTGTCCCAAGATGCCTGGGTCTCCTCAGGGGTCAGGTCTTCTGAGAAGCTTCTCCCACAGACTCCTGGGCAGCTGGAGGCTGCAGGCGCTCCCAGGATCAAACCTGACCCAGGCACATGGGGCCCAAAGTGCCCCCATTGTGGGAGAGGTTGTCAGAACATGGGATGGGGGTGGGTGACCCTTCACTAATGAAGGCTTCCAGCAAGGAGTCCTGGGACCCTGCTTGGCCTCCCCTCTCAGCCCCCATGAGTGCAAAGCCCTAGCCTAGACAACTCTGAGGAAGAAGCTCCCTCGGCAGAACCAGCACTTGGCTCCAAAAGGCCGCCCTGTGCTGAGTGTGTGGGTGTGTCTGAGGTGAGGAGGCAGCAGGAAGGAGGGGCAGGGACAAACCTAAGGCTGCAACACGAGTGGCACAGTGAGGGCCAGCCTCAGACCGTGCCCTATGGCTCCCTTCTCAGCCTAGGCCTGTGGAAATTGGGCTCAACCTGGGCAAGCCTAGCCCAGTCAGCAGAACAAGGAGTGTGGAGTGCCGCGCCTGGCCCCCTGGGTCTTCGGGAGACCTCCCCTTGGGGCCCCCAGGAGCTGACCCTAGGACTATCCCTGGAAAGCCCATTCTTGAGCCATTCAGACCAATCCGGAGCCCTGCAGGCTCCAGCCACACCCTCTGGCCTCTCCCCAGCACCTCTGCACGCAGGCTGGAGCCAAAACAGGAGGGTGAGGCAGCCGCTTACCTGGCAAAGAGAGCAGACCCAGCACCCAAGGCCAGAGGTCCCCCATGCTTATGCTGTCTGTGATGAGCCCGCTGGCCCCGAGGCAGCAGGGGCTACAACCCAAGCAGGAAGAGGCAACCTAATTACGGGCTTAGAACCAGCGGCTCCCCCACCTTAAATAGCAGCTAGTCCGGCCCCCACCCGCAGCCCCTCCGCAATCAACTCCATCTGCAGCTCCTCTTGAACCAATCCTTCCTGCAGCCCCTCCCACTCCTGCCTGTGCTCCCCACCTCCAGCCTCTGGGAGGGTCTTAGTGTCCAAGAGTGCTCCAGTCCGGCAGGTGCAGGAACTTTACACAATGGGGTTAACAATAAACCCCGTTTTACATCCTGGTCGGATCTTTCCTGGCCTGGTTAAAATGGATGAGAGAGTGGGAAGAACCTGGGTACAAGGCTCTCTTGGGAGAGGCACGGCGCTGGGGGCTGGGCCTCTGCTGAGGTCCCCTCCCACCGCCAGGGGGCAGAGAGGAAGAAAGGCGTTGAAGCTCAGGGCTGGGAGGAAAGTCATTCTCCAAGGCCGGGAAACCCTTTTCTTGCCTCTGCCAGTGCTCAAATGGGAGAAAAGCAGCCTGAGACCCAGAGGCTCCCCCGATCTATCTGTGAAGGAGGGAAAATTCACTACATTTTTAGAAGCTTTTATTTTTGCATACATACTGGAAAGGGTACAATCACAAGTGCAGGAATCGGGGAAAGTTCACGGGCTGAACACCCGGTATAAGCAACGCCCCAGAGGCCTGCCATGGGGAAGGGGGAGTTCCTGGATGCTTAGACCATCATCACATGGATGCTGCCCTGTCATTCCCACAATGGCCTTGCAAAATCAGCATTTAGCCCCATTGCACAGGTCCAGAAACTAAAGTTCCTTGTCCTTATTCCTGCTCCTCTGAGCGCCCTTAGCCTTTCAAGAGGCATGTCCTCAGAGTGTGGCCATGACGGGCCTGCCAAGATTAAAATGCTGGAGGCAGAGGATCTGGGGACTCCAGTGAAGGGAAGTCACAGAACCAAAGATGCTAGCTATTGTCCTCAAGCACCTCTCAGCATTCTGCTGTGCCTGCAGTCCAGGGTTCCTCAAAAGATAGGAATTGGCCCTGGCTGGTGTGGCTTAGTGGATTGAGTGCTGGCCTGCAAACCTGAAAGGTTGCCAGTTTGATTCCCAGTCAGGGCACGTGCCTGGGTTGCATGCGAGAGGCGACCAATGCATCTCCCATACGTGGATGTTTCCCTCTCTTTCTCCCTCCCTTCCTCTCTCTAAAAATAAATTTAAAAAATATTTTTAAAAAAGAAAAGATAGGGATTGGATCATAAAGAGAAGTGATAAAGACAGATGCCCTGGCTGTCAGGCAGAGTCATGATGTTACGGAAAAATGAAGCGACCAGACACTGAGGGGTTAGGAGCACGATCTTTATTTACGTGCACGGGCCCAGAGGAGACAAACTCCAAATTCTGA
>PVJD01001397.1:0-97500 GCA_004026545.1 Mormoops blainvillei | reverse complement strand
TCTCCTTAGACACCCTGGGCTCATAACCAATATTCAGCTAAGACACACTCTTAGGGCTGGTGTCAAGAGCAACGAAGCCCATCCCCAGTGATGTGTGCTCAGCACCAGACACCATGCCACATGTCTTCTGGGGACAAGGAGTTCTGGAACAGGGGCTGTCATGAACCCCAGCATGGATAGGCATTCTAAGGCCCAGGGTCCCAACCTGGGAATGTGGAAGGGGGAGGCTGTGCTGCCCAACTGGGGGCAAGGGGAGAGGCCTGGCACATGCGCACAGCCACATGCAGACACGTGCAGGAATGTACGAACACCCATGCACATGACCCGTAGGTGTGTGCAGGCCAAGAACAAGACACCCACACCCACAGGACGTCCACATACACGGGTCCACACCCCTATCCACATTCTCCAGAGCCAAAGTGGGGTCTGAGCAGGAGAGCACCGGGCCGTTCTGAGTCGTGGACACAGCCTTTTCCCCACAGGACCAATGCCTACAACTGGAGTAAAGGTTGGAGCCAGTGTCCAGAAACCACCTGGGAAAGGCCACCAGCACAGTTGAGCCGGGGCCCAGAGGGCACCTTCTGCCAGGGAGGGTACACATGCGCCTTCCTCCTTCTGTCTCCCAGGCACCAAGTCACAAGGAAAGATGAGCTCTGATTAAGAAAGCTCTTGAGCATTTTCCCGGACATTGACTTGATACGATGCTTGAGAAGTTTTTTTCTTAAACAAAACAATATTTTATTGACACATCCTCAAGTTTCTGTATAAATATAAAGTGCTAAGTTTCCAGCCCCCGCCCACAGGGCTGGGAGGAAGTAGGGGAGGGAGTGTTAAATGTCAGTTGAACACAAATAACTTTCCGGCGCCAACACAGGCGTGAAATGTTCAAATACACACATGCAAGCAAGAGGCTCACACACAAGGGACGCGTCACTTCCTGAGCCCAGCTCCCCAGGAGCACAGGGCTCAGGCTCCAGGCCCTGGGGTGCGCCACCCCCAGACAGGGCTCCTGGTTTTCACAGCTTGTTTCTTGGGCTTCAACAGTGGCGGGACCAGTGGATCCATGGGTGTAGAGTCCAGTTAAGTTTCTACCAAAGGATGGGGTTGGAGGGAAACAGACAAACTCTTCACTCTTGTCCCCAAATGAGGACCAGCCCTCAGACCCCTAACAGAAGAGCACCAGGTAAGAGAATCCAGCATTCCTGTACTTCCAGCGCCCCGACCTGGGGGCTTTCCAAACTCCAAGGAAGGGGCAGCTCTCCCCGAGGTCAGGGGCACTGTGAGGTCCCGAAAGGAGCCCAGCTGTCCCAGGTCAGCAGCTCCGCAGGAACCCGTGGCTATGTGTGCCTCGGCCCTGCCTCAGTGACACAGCACTTGAGTCTCAAACTGTAGCAGCTGCCCCATAAAACTGAAGTTGGGGGAGATGACGCCCCGGCGTTGCTTAACAAAGTCGAAGGCCTCATCCAGCCGCACACGGTGGCTCTGTATGAGGTATGCCAGGCAGATGGTGGCAGACCGGGAGATGCCAGCCTGGCAGTGCACCAGCACCCGGCCCCCGCTGTTCTTCACTGAGTCTGCAAGGGAAATGGGCAGAGGTCAGATGGGAAGCTGGGCGAGAAGGAGATGTTGCCCCAGTCCCTCCCGTGGGGCCCTGCTGAGGCCCAGCTGAGGCCCTGTCGTACCAATGAAGCCTATGGCCTCCTGGAACCAGGCACTGATCTCCACCATCTGGTTGTCCTCCACTGGGATGCTCTTGTAGCGCAGAAGGCCCTCAAAGTGGTTGGGGCAGCTGGCGGAGACGTTGAGGATAGCGGTGATGCCACAGGCTTGCAGCCCCTGCAGATCGGATGAGTGGCTGTAGCTGCCCAGGAACAGGTAGGGCAAGATCTCCACAGGGCCACCCTGGAGGGAGAGGGGGAGAGGCGGGGTGAGGTCTGCTCCAGCCAGGCCTGGGGGAGCCCTGGGCCAGTCCTGACCAGGACCAGGCTCAGGGATATGAGGACACTAAGGGACACACAGAGATATACACTCAGATACACACGTTCCCCCTTCAAGCCCCCAAATAAGCTGCAAACAGCCAGACCCACAGAGGTACATGAACTACCCGCGCCAGGCACACACAGGGAGTCAGTGACAAGCTGTGATCTCAACTCACCTGGTCATAGAAGGGAGCTCTGGTGTCTGAGCGGCCGCTTTCTGTTCCAGCAGGTGGCATCACTGGGGCGGGGGATTCAGAACACAGGTCAGGACAGCAGGCCTGGAAGGCGTCGAAACCTCCTGCGGGGAGGACAGGGGCAGGGTCAGCGGGAAAGTGGAGCAGGGAGAGGGTAGAGCCAGGACAGGCAAGAGAGGGGCTGGGAGAGTCCGACTGGCCGCTCACCTCGCAGGAAGCACACGGCGGTGGACCCGGCATGAGTCTCGTGCAACAGCGCGGCCAGCAACACACGGGCCGGGCAGTCGGGTGACAACGCGGCCAGCGAAGCGCCGGCCTGGTCCAGTACCACGGCGCGCGCCAGCTCCCCGCGGGCCAGTCGTGCCCGTACCGCGCGGTCTGGCAACAGACAAGCGAGGGCGGCGGCGGGTGGACCGCGCGCACGGCGCCGCAGCATTGCGTTCCAGGGAACCGGCCGCGCGGTGCGCACGTGGCGCCGGCAGAAGGCCAGGAAGGGGCGGCAGTCGAGCAGCAGTGTGCGCTCGGCTTCCCGCGGCTCCCGCAGCAACGCGCCCAGCGCCGCGCACTCCAGCTCGCGTGCCTCTTCCAGCCCCATGGCGCCCGCCTCTTCCAGCGCTTACCCTCCGCGTCCCACTCCTCCCGCTACCCTTGCTTAACGCGAGGTCGCGCCGTTTGCTCTGGCGCCCTTGGCAGTCCGTCTTTAAGTAGCCTGGCCCGGCCCCCGGGTCACCATACAAGGGCAGAGCAGGAAGGCGCCGGTGCCGCCCCCGCGGACTCACGCGGGCTCAGCCGGGACAGGGGGAGGGGTGCGCTGAGGAGAGGACACGGGACCAACTCCCGAGGGGTTTTGTGCCTGGGGCAGTGGAGCCCAAACACCCCCGTTTGCACCCCAGCGTTGAAACGCGCGCGGCCACCTTTTGATCTGCTCCGAGCTGCTCAGACCTCCGGCACTGACTTCTCAGATGCACATCCCCCCACCCAGGGACTTTAGGCCGTGGTGGCCCAGCCCTGCTTCCTCTCCCTTTTCTTTTCCTTCCCAGAATATTCCCCCTAGGAATTTGTTACAACAAAAGCTGGCGTGTGCCTGCAGCCACCGACGATTTCTACGTTTGAGGGTTCAGTGTCTCTTCTACTAGACCTTGGGCAGGAGGGGCTTCATTTCCCCTCCCCGTCACCACCACTTCTTGGCTGAGACCGGCACTCAGGGTTAGTGGCCAAGCTGGGCCAGAACATGGTCCTCTGAGGCCAACACCCTGGGTATCAGAGGACCCCAGCCTGGGAGCGGGGTGGGGGGAAGGCATGGGGCCCATGGTAAATTTCCAGTTATGAGCCGGCAAGTCTTCTTCCCCAGGAGCCCAGGGAAACCCCAGGGGCCCAAAGCAAAGCACTTCCCCAAGTCACAGGCTAGCTCTGAAGGGGAACTCTACTGACGGAGGCTGGACTCTCCCCAGGACCTCACGGGAATTTCAGGAGTGGCCCCACCGGGAAGAAGGAGAACTACCAGACCCTGCCTCCTTTATCCCCCGCCACCCCCACCCCTAGCCATCCTAGGCCTGCAGCAGACCCCTGCATGGTGGGGACCCAGAGCCGGTGCGTTGAAGGGCCACGAGCAGTAAGAAGCGGAAGCTCTCAGAGATCACACCCCATCTGCCCACCCCCACCCCGGCCAAAAGCCCTGGGGCCGGATGTGGTGAGCTCCAGGTGTGTGTGTGGGGTGGGGGGGAGGATCTGAACTCCAAAGCAGAGATCTGGTGGGTGGGGACGGTGTCCTGGGGCTGGAGTTGCCCCCACCCCCACTCCAACCTCCTCAGCCCCCTTGACCCTGAGTCACTACTCTGTGCCCTTTGTTAAGATCTCTCCAGCTGCCCTGAAGGCCTCTAGACCTTCTTGGAGGACTAGTTAGGACCCAGGTACACTCCTCAGCCCTCCACCGGGCTTGATGTGTCTGTGTGTTGGAGAAGATCTGTATGAAATGCCACGATGTCTGAGACAGCTTGCTGTGGGGGAGAAGGGACACAGGTGAGAGAAGCCCCAAGGACGCCCAAGCTACTTGGGGCCACTTCACCCTGTTGTGCCTCAGTGTCCCCATCAGTAAGATGGGAGCTCATAATGGACCAGCTGCTTGTCCACAGTGTTTCCAAGGCTCTGAGGCCACACCACCGCGTGAGCCCCTGCAGTGCTCTCTATCCCTCCCTACCAGGCCAGTCTGGAGGCTGATTCGGCAAAGCCACAGCAGAGCCGGGGAGTCTGGGCCACAGATCCCGGAGTCCGATATGGGCCTTATCCTTGGCATCAGCCAGCAGATGACTTAATGGCTGATTCCAGAGGCAAATTACAGAGTACATGAAAGGGTAGTCAGGCCCAGGCTTGCTGACCACGGGGCCAGTGTCACCTGCTGTGCTGGGAGCCATGGCCTTTCAGCTCCTTGGGGTGGGGGAGTGAGGACTGGCCCGCTGGGATCCTGGCTTAGGGGAAATCGGCTCAGCGGTGTGGGAGCTCCAGCCCCTGTACTCCGTGCCGGGCGGAACCTCTTCCCCACCCTGGAGAGAGCAGGGTGACCTTGTAGAAAGTCCCCCACGGGAGTTGGAGCGTATTGCTGAGACTTTGCTCTAGTGTCACAGGCCTGAGAGTACTACCCACCACTCTGGCCAAAAGTAGTGATTTCTGCCTGCGGTGGCTACAAGTATGTCACCCCACAATGCCACTTCCTTTGGGGCTGTCCCTTTTCAGCTCTGGAACCCAAGCTCAAGGAGGCCTGACTGCACCACGAAGGGGGTGCACCCCTGCCCCCTTCTCCCATTCCCAAACGGGGGGGAGCCCCCACCCCCATAACTGGGTGAAAACCTGAGGCCTGGGGAAGAGAATGTAACTCACATCCCACCCAACTTCTGCTCTGACTAACAGTCCTCCAACCCTTGGTGAGTCATGGCATGGTTGTCTTGTCTCCTTTGCCACCTCCTCAAGGACCGCCGCATGCCCCGGCAGAGGCCGTGCAGGGCTCTGGGCACATGGGTGGAGGACAGTGTGAGGAAGGGTTTTGTGAGACCTGATGTCCACAGGCTGCAGGCCCCTGCTCCCGTCATTAGGTGGTGAGGGGATGGCGGCAGGTGTGTGCCAGGCTCGGGCTCAGCTTCTTTTTTTTTTTAAATTAAAATACCCAGCTGGCTCTGACTGGTCTGGCTCAGTTGGTTGGGTGTCACCTGCAAAGCAAAAGGTTACCGGTTCTATCCCCAGTCAGGACACCTGCCTGGGTTGTGGGTGTTGTCCCCGGTTGGGGTGTGTAAGAAAAGAAAACAATTGATGTTCCTCCCTGACATCGATGTTTCTCTTCCTCTCTTTTTCTCTCTCTTCCTCTCTCTCTAAAAGTAAATCAACTCTTAAATGAAGATACCCAACTGGAACACATGGTGATTCCGTGTCGTTCTTTGTAACTGGCTGGCTCAGCGTCACTGCCCACCCTTCCCGCCTTTGGGATCCCTGGTCTTTCCCTGCCCCACGGCACAGCCCAGACCCCCTGCAGAGTGGCCAGCCCATCTGCAGTCACACAGCTCTGTGCTGAGGTTGCCTCTGTTGCCTTTCCCTGCCTTCTCCTTCCAAGCCCACACCCCAAGCAGATGCCCTGGGGAGGGAGGAAGAAATGAATGGTGTGGCTAGGATCCGTAGACCAGGGCAGGTATGAAGGCAAGCGTGATGAGGAGGCCACCCCCAGCCCAGCTTGAGGAGTGAGTCAGGATGACGTCAGGTTTCCTGTGCTGGCTTCTACCAAAACAGTGCAGTGGCCACCCCCACAGGCTCCTGCCAGACAGGGACAGTGACTCCATGCTCTGCGAAGATGGCTCTGTCCAAGTGGGGGGGATGGGCAGGGAGGAGGGCTTTGACTGGAGGACCCAGCCCTCAGCAAGGCAGGCTCAGCGGAGGGCCTGCACGTGCTTGAGGGAGCTGGAATCTGTCTGCACACATGGGTTACATTGTGTGTGTGCGTGCGCGAGCGTGTGTGTGTGTGTGTGTGTGTGTGTGTGTGTAGGCAGGAACACACTTGGACAGCCTTGCTGGACATGGTGAGTATGACAGGAAGCAAGTCTCCGTGTGAGACTGGAATGGCTTTGATGATTCTCAAATATTTGCTTTTTCTCATTTTAACAGACAAGCTTATTGCCTTCCCCAAGCATCCATTCCAGACCATGCATTCCTTTCTATGTTTATTCATTTATTCATTTACTCAGACCCTCATTCAAAAGATATGATATGCTGGGTACTGGGGATACAGCAGTAAATCACAAACCATTGCCCTTGAGGTGCTGACCTCATTCTTTTTTGCAATTATGTTGTATTCATGACGTGAGACTAGTTATCCACCTAGAATAATCACATAGTTTCCTTTTAAAATAGATGTGTAACAACTGAGTTGAATGGTAGAGATGGCACCCCAAGATGTTACTAATTGTGATAAGGTAGGACACACTGGAGTCAGGACACGCTGCCAAGGAGAGGCCCCTGCAGCCTCTTTCAGCTTTGGCTTAATGCCATTCCACGGGGCTCTGGTTTCTCCCTCCTTCTGTGGTCCCCCGTCAGGAGTGGAGGGGAGAGGAGGCCACATACCTGAGGAAGGGGATCTGGGAAAGCCAGTCTTGTCGCCAAGTCCAGAGCTGACTCCCCTGGTCTGTGTCCCTTCCTGCTCTGCAGCGTCTCTATCGAAGGGACCAGGGCTTGGCTGCACCCCTGATTTTGCCTGGGCTTGCGACTGGAGGAGACACCATCCCTGGTCTCAACCCTCGGTATGCACCCATCCTCAGCACACCTGTGGCCCCCTGCCCATGGCAGCAGTGAACCAGTCCGTTCCCACCCTGTCAGCCGATGCCCTGGAAAGAGGTGAGGGATTCTCAGTAAAGTGACCACTGTGGTCGGAGGGTACGTGGCTCTGTGTCAGAAGGACTCCCAGGGCTTCCCTGCAGCCCAAGCCAGGTGCAGCATGAAGATGGCCCAGAGGAGCCAAGACTGCTCCTCCCCACTCATCCCCCGACATGGTAAATACCGCCGGAGACCAGGCTGGGCCACCCCCCTATAGACCAGTAACACCAGCAGCC
This sequence comes from Mormoops blainvillei, assembly GCA_004026545.1. Classification (NCBI taxonomy): domain Eukaryota; kingdom Metazoa; phylum Chordata; class Mammalia; order Chiroptera; family Mormoopidae; genus Mormoops; species Mormoops blainvillei. Next base: position 90,243 of record PVJD01001397.1, on the reverse strand, counting down.
ACAGGGCTACGGCAGCAATGGTGTGCATTAGGGCGTATGGGGATTCAGGAGCCGTATCGCCTTGGCTCAAGCGGCAGGCTGCTTCCTTGCTGTGTGGCCTGGGCCAAGTGATTGAACCCCACTGTGTCTTCGTCAGACAACAGCAACGACTAGTGCTAGGTGCCTTCTGCATCCAAGCATCAGGCCTGAGGGGCAGCCTCAGCACCCTCCCTTTGCAGTTAGGGAACCAAGACCACACACCAGTTAGGTGGGAGAACTGAGATTGGAACCTGGGTGTTAAGCACTAGGTTGTCCGGCCTCTGGGCAGGGTCTGCTGGGCCCCCGTGTGTCCTGCACCCACCCCTTTCCCACCACACCCCTCCTGCCAGGTCCCATCTCTCTTCATAAAGACACTACAACAACTCACGCTGACATGCTTGCCATGTGCCCCACCTTCTTCTAAATCCCCAAAGGATCCTCAGAGGTGGGAGGATTGGCACCCCAAATACAAATGGGGGACCAAGGCACCAAGTGGCCAACTCACTAACCCAAACTGTCGCAACTGGTATATGATCGCACAGGCACTGGGAAGCACAGTGCCTGACCCCAGGGCTCCCTGATGCGCCTCTGGAGGTGAGTTCACGCACCTCTGTGCCCCCAGCTGGCCCTTGTGGGTGGGTGATTACACAGAAGGACTGAAAATCCACAATGTTGGACAGAGGTCAGTGTCAGGACAGGGCCCTAACCAGACCCCTCACCCCAACTTCCCCTGGCTCCAGAAGAGGTACCCTTGGATCCCAAGAGAAGAGGATAGTTCCAGAGAATAAAAACACCCATGTGTGAGTGGAATTGCCCCACATAACTTGCAGGGAGAGCTAGATGTCCTGGGTTCAAGGGCAAGCTCTGCCACTCACAGCTCAGAGGCCCCGAGCAGGCTGCACTGGTTCACATACCAGGTTTGTACTGAGCATCAGGCTCTGTGCTGGCTGCTGGGGTCGCAGCACCAGGACAAAGAGGGTTCCTGCCTCGTGGGATGACCTTCCAGTCTGGAGACAGGCAAGTAAACAAAAACTGAGCTGATGCCAGACAAGGGCAGGTGTGGTGGAGGGTGCCCAGAGAGGACATAGAGGTCCAGCAGGGGGGCCTCTAGGGGGCGATGGCCTTGGAGCTGTTACTCGGAGGATGAGAGGGCCAGCCAGGCATGGGCAAGGGGTGCTATGCAAGAGCTGGGCAGCAAGGACAAAAGCGCTGCGTCAGGGAGGAGCCAGCAACTGGAGAGGCGGAGTCCCAGGAGCGGCCCCTGTTGGCAGAGAGGGTCTGATTTGATTGAAAGGACAATGGGAATCCTTGGAAGGTCTTAATAAAGGGAACAGACATTCTGACGGACACCAGAGCAGCCCCACTGGCTGTGGGTCGAGAATGGACTGTGGGAGCAGGAGTAGCTGCAGGGAGAGGTAAGGGCTGTGGCTCTGGCTTCGGGCAGTGGTCCCCAACTTTTTTGGCACCAGGGACTGGTTTCATGGAAGACCATTTTTCCGTGGGGTGGAGGAGTGTGGAGAGGGGAGAGAGGAGGCGGAGCTCGGGTGGTGATGCCAGTTGAGCTCTGATGCTGACCCACTGCTCACCTACTGCTGTGTTGTGGGGCTGGGTGGAGGGGAGGTTAGACCCCTGGCTTAGGGAATGGTGATGGACCGGGAGCGGCAATGAACATGAGGAGGAATCCAGGATCCAGTGGAGGCAAAACCAACCGAAACCATGCAGAGCAGTGGAGGAGAGCTCCCGTTTGGGCTGAGCTGAGAGGCGCAGGTGGGCTGAGGGCAGGGCGAGGCCCAGGCTCCCTCGCCTTCCCCCTAACCCAGAGCCCTGCCTCGGCACCAGCTCCGGAGACCCACTGGGGACCCAGGAACTGGCTGAGGGGTGCCAGTTTCTGTGTGTGCTCTCCCCACCCCAGGACTCAGTTTTACAGTCTGGAAGAGGGGCACACCCTCAGCACATGTGAGGGAAAAGGGCAGAGAGGGGAGGTTGCTGGGGGGCTGGACGGGGTGGCACCAAGCAGAAGTCCTGGTTGGGGCCCAGGCTGAGTTAGCAGCACAGATGTCTGGAAGGGTGGGTGCCAAAGAGAAAGGGCTTAGAGGGGATTAGGGAGGGTTAGGGCCCCAGATTGGGTGGCACTGCCCTTGAAGATGATGGACTCCTGAAAAAGCTGAAGCCATCACTGCTTTTAGAGCTGCCCTGGACATCGAGAGAAGGCTGTGCATGTGTACACAGACTCACACACTCACGCACCTGCCCTTTTGCTCAGGGTGTCACATGCCATCACATACAACCAAACTCGAGCATCTTCCCCTCACCCATGGACATTGGGATGTCCTCCCAGGTTCCAGGAGAGCTCACAGGAGCCGCTTTATGAGCAATACCCCCACCCCAGGGCCCACAGGGGCTGGTCCACAGATCTGCCTCGGCTCTGGGGCCCACTGCACTGCCACGCACGCCCCACTTGCCCCTCTACAGCTCGTAAACCTGCACATGGACCACCAGCCCTGAGGCTAGCCCTGTCTACCAGCACCCACCTGTGTTTAACATGAACACAGGCCAGCTTGACCACAATTTCCCAAGTGCATTTCCCACGCAGATAGCTAGGTGTGACATGCTCTTCCCTTCACAGCTACTCCACCCCACCCTCACTGCCCCAGAAGGAAACTGGCTTAGACTCCAGGAGTCCAAGCAGGGTCATTTCTCTGAGCCTGGCCTCCTAGAAACACACACACACACACACATCCGTGGAGGGGTTATCAAGGGGGAGATTTGAGGCTACAACAAGATGGCCCATATTAGTCTTTGGTTTTCCAAATGTGGTGGTAAGTGTCCCCTGGGTGTCTGACCCTGTGCTGGGTGCCTCCAGGGCACCTCACTGTGCACTGGGCTTTGCTGTTATCCCCACCAACACGATCCCTAGGAGCCCACTGACTGCTCCAAGTCAGAACCCTGCTCCAGGGAGAGGGTGCCCAGTCAGAGATGTTGGGGTGGGGGTACATTCTCAGTGGGCCCTTCTCAAGCACCCTAACCAAGAAAGCTTATCCCTGCGGGCATTGCTCCTTTCCAGGGTGAAGCTGCTGACCCTGTGCCCAGCTTGACTCTCACACAGCATGACCTGGGCAAGGAATGTCTGCCTCAGTTTTCCCACAGGCAGGGGCAAGGCCTCGAATTTCATTTAAGGCAGGTAAGGCCCTGGAGGCGAGGCCAGGCAGGGCAGTAGTGACCTAGGTCAGCTTCTTGGAGCCTGGAGGGGCCAGGCATGCCCAGGTGCCTGGTGTGCCCACCATCATGGTGTGGGTTGGCTGAGGCTGCGGTGGGCTGGGTGACAGGGGCAGGAGGCCGGATGAGGCCATGGATGAGGTGCAGCCCCAAGGTCAAAAATCATTAGTCCAAAAACCTAGGTGGCTGGAGCCTCCCCTCCACTGGTCTGGGTGCTGAGAGTGAGGAAGGGGCACTCAGGACACAGGAGGGCCAGGGTGGGTGTGCCACCCATGCCCAGAGCCCTCAGGAGGACCCCTAGAAGGTCAAAGGGATAGAGTCCTGAGGAGGGGTCTTGTGCAGCAGCCAGAAAGGCATGCGGTTGAGAGGGTGCCTGCCCCACTAGAGTCTGTGTGCCAGTCTCCAGTGACCGGCTCAGTCTCAGTGCCGGGCGCAGCACTACAGTCAAGGAGGACGGTGCGCAGGGCTCTCATCCGCGCTGCCTTCCTCCTCGCCTTTGCCTCACCCAGGCCTTACCCTGGGGACTTTCATCAGCCCTACTTTTCAGAAGAAGAAACAGAGGCCCAGAGAGGGAGAGTGGGTCCTGCAAGGCCGTGTCCAGCGCCGTGGGCTGGAGGGGGAGGGCAGGTCTCGTTCAGGCTGCCGGGAGCAGCGCTCCCTTCCCTCCGCCCCTCTGCAGAGCTCTGCCATGGCCCCCATGCCCAACGGCAGAGAGGCCCCTGCCAGAGCCAAGCTGGGCAGTGGGGCTGTGAAGCAGATCACAGAGGAACCCTCAGGCTTTTCCTGTGATCGCGACCCCACCCCCCCACCCCTGCTCCATCCAGAGCCCCACGGGCCAAAGAGAAGTATCTGTCCAGAGCAGACGGGTGGCCACGTGGGTCTGGGGTCACGGGCAAGGCAGTGTCCAGCAGCCTGGAAGTACTGAGAAGAAGCTAGGAGGGGCACGCCCCATGCCCCCACCCTGCAGGGAACCAGGGAATCTCCCCCAGACTGAGCCCAGTGTGAGGGACAGGTCCTAGTGGGGAAGAGTCCCCACACAGCCCAGGCAACAAAGGGAAACAGAAACTGCTTATATACCATCAATGGCACCTTCCCGTTCCCAGCGAGCCCTGCTGGGCAGCCCAGTGAGTCACTGCAGGCTCAGCTGCCCCTGCGGAAGGGGCCAGAGCAGCACAGCCCGCCCGGCTCTTAGGAGAATTGAACGAGCCGCCATACAGGAAGGGCATTTTGGAGACTGTAAATAATTAGGGAACAACAGACTCATATGTATGGGAAAGTGGGCTGGCCTCCTAGGATTTGGGGCAGCCCCCACCTATGCAGAGACCCCAGAAAAGGCCTTTCTCCCTTACCCACCCTCTCGCCAGGCACAGGCCTGCCTTCTTTGCCCCATGTGGCCATCCTCCCACAGCCGAGGACAAACCTTCCCCCGGGACCCTCCTCTTGGTCTTACTCCTCCATCTCTTGGTCTTTTAAGCTCCTCCGGGTCCTGCGGGGGTTGCCCACTGGCTTTGGCCCCACCCCCTCTTGCCCCTCTTTCATCCATCCTGGAATTTCCTTGGAGGAACCAGGGCTGCCAAACCCCAAGCACTCACATTAGAGGGGTCCAGCCTGGGCTAGGGCCCCCGTGATGTTCACTCAATACCCATTTGTGAAGCAGCTTTTACACACCAGGGCCACCACTGGCTCTGGGATGCATGGCTACGCTGGCTGTTCTGTTGCCCTCCCTCTCCCAGGTCCCTGTCCCTCCCTGCTCCAAACTCTGTGGACACCTCACCTGAGCTCCCTGGCCCTCTGCCTCCTAAGGGTCAGCCAGGAGGTGCTAGCTGGCCAAGGGAGAGCAGGAGGCGAGTCTGGGTGCTTCGGCCCTAACTCCGGCACTGCTGTGGCACCAGGAACCTTCTTGAAGGAAGAACGAGACAAGTGTGCCCACTGGTATGGCTAATGGGCTGTGTTCTGGGGCCCTGGCCTCTCGGGGATACAAGGAAAAGATGTGGGAGAAGAGACTAAACCATCGTTATTTGCAGAAAATATGACTGCCTGTCCAAAAATCTAAGAAAAGCATCTGACGAGCATTAGAACTAAAGGGAATTCAGCCAGGGAACCTGATGCAAGATCTCACACTGGGAAAACCAGTGAGAAATTGTAAGAGAATTATGCCATTCAAAATATTAACAGAAAGTGTAAAATACCAAGAAATAAGCCCAACTGGAACATGTAAGACCCACATGACGATGGCTATAAAATTTGGCTGAAGCCCTGACCGGTGTGGCTCAGTGGGTTGGTGTCATTCCCCAAAGCGAAAGGTTGCCAGTTTGATTCCCAGTCAGGGCCTATGTCTGGGTTGTGGGCTTGGCCCCCAGCTGGGGCATGTGTGAGAGGCAACTGATCAATGTTTCTCTCCTTCTTTCTCCCTACTTTCCCCTCTCTCTAAAATAAATAAAATATAAAAAATAAAATAAAATTTTGCTGAAGGACTGCATGGACAAACTATACAGAGAATTGTGTACCACCCGGAAGAGGAATAGTTGACATAAATATGCCGGCTCCTAGCCGACTTGACCTGTAAATGTACCACAGCCCCTTCAAAGTTACAAGATGTTTTCATAGGATCTGACATGCTGGTTTTCATATTAATCTAAGAGAGAAAATGCACAAAAGAAAAAAGCAAAGACATTTTTGAAAATTAAGAACAAAGCGGGGGGAGTTGTCCCGCTCGATATAAAAGTAAACTACTTTTACTTTAAAAAAAAAAAATGAAGAAAAAAAATAAACAAGGGATAAAAAAGAAAAGAAACTACAAAAGGCTACTGATTTTGTGTGTGGTCCCGGCATAGTAATGGACAAATGGATCTGTGGAGCCAATCAGAAAGCCCCAAAGCCCAATCAGGGAGAAAGGTGTCCTTTAAAGTAGCAGGAGCAAAGACTGTACTTTAATACGTGGCATCGGGGCGGCTGGGGATTCATTTAAAATTTTCTGATCCATGTTTCATAGCATTCACAAACTGCATTCCACGTGGAATAAATCAATAAAATAAGACCAAAAGATACAAGTATTAGGGAAAATACACACCAGAATATGTTAGAACTTTGAGGTAAAAAAGGCCTTAAGCAAAATGCGGAACACAAAAGCATGTATGAAAAGAAGAGCTTTGACCGCATATACATTAAAATTTTCTGTATGATTAAACTCACCATAACCAACGGTAAAGGCAAGAAAGGGACATGGGGAAAAACAAATACTGATAAAGGTTATTATTTACTCCATTATTTCATTCATTCATAGAACAATGAATTGGGGGCGGGGGGGGGGGCCTACTTCAGGCACTGTCCTGGGTCCTGGGAACAATAAAATGAATAAGTGACGAAAATCTCTGCCCTCCTGCTTCTTACCTTCTCACAGGGCAGGAGAAACAGGCAATAAGGAAATAAACTTATAGTATGTCAGATAGCAGTCATGGGAAAAAACGCAACAGGGAAGGAGGGAAGGGAGTGTGGGGAAGGCAAGCAAAGATGTGGGGGCCCCAAGAATGAGTAAGAAGCAGTCAAGAACACAGTAGGAAATGGGGCAAAGAACAGCAACAGGCCAAGGAACGCACGCGTCCAGTAGACATGGGAAACTCACGTTGGAACCACTGGAAGAAGGTGCCGGCTTTATTTGCCCATCGGGTTGGCAAACATTCAGTATGGGAGGGACAGGTAAATCAGTGGGAGAGGACCCCCCAAAAGGGCAGTTTTTGGGTTTAAAGGGCAATTAAGGAGGACCTACCCAAATGGTGAAAGCACATGCTCTTTGACCTGCAACCCTGCTTGTGGGTATTGTTCTGCAAAGAGAGAATTGCACAAAGATGTTCAGCGCAGCATTGTCCGTATTGCGGGACAATGGAATACACAATTTTGTGGGAAATGGAATACACAATTTTTATAGTTTCACCAAGCATCTGTGAAAGGATGGTGACGCGATAATGAAGCATGTCTACGCACACTGATGTACAGCCAGCTCCAAGACTGCATGAGGTAAGTGAGTTGCAAACTAAGGTCACAGAGTATGATACCATTTCTATAAAAAAGAGAAAGCTCTAGATTATATATAAACATAAATATGTATGGAAATGCTCTAGGAGAAAATGTCTGGTTATAAGCCAAAGAAAAGCATTGAACCCCCAGGAGGCTGATGATGACGTAGTCAGAGCTGGGTGGGGGGATACACTACAGGCTTGCTGGGGGGATATGGGGGCAGGGGGGTTGCTTTGACAAGGAAGGAAAATGCTAGGTGTTAATGTTGGCGAGAGGCACGGCCAGAGCAGAAATTGAAGGTCCTGAGCAGGCCAAGGGGGGTGGGCTCCTGCCAGGTGGGCAAAAAGAGGCCCTTAGTCACACTGACCCACATACCTCAGGCCAGGTGTCCCATCAGCACCCTGTGCTGACTGGTGCTACCTGGGACGCCCTTGGCCACCTTCACCCGCCAATCCTGCAAGGCTTCCCAAGTCCTCAGGCTGAATCCAGGGCCTCCCGGAGCGCAGGCTCACCTCTGCCCTTCACAGGCCTCATCACCAAATCCTCCACCAGGGCGTTTGGCTGTTTCGCTCTCCCTGCTCTTGGCCCAACCTGGCAGAGCAGACCCTCCTCTATCAGTGCTGGCTGGATGCAGGAGTGAGCTCTTTGCCTTGCTCCTCCCTTCCTTTTTGGTTTCACCCTTGGGTACCAGGCCTCCCTGGGGAGCTGGGACCGTTGTTAAGATTTAATCCCCATCGCTCCCAAAGGCCATATTTCTGTCCTCTCGCCCACCACCTGTCACCCCCAAGGGCCCAGGAATCAGCCTCTGCCAGGAGCCAGGCGGGCTGGGGGAGGCCTGGTGGGGAGCAGGATGTGACACCTCCCACGCAGCCCAGGGTCTTTTTCCGTGGCTCAGACATGCTGTACCAGGTGGCTTCCTTTGCTGGGAGCCACCTTACTTCTCACGGCCCCCTCTTCGCTCACATCCTGTTTCCACTCCTCTGACACCCTGAGGCCCTACCCTGGGGCCCTACCCTGGGCCCCCACCCCCGCCTCCTGGGTTTTCACATGGCCTTTCCTGGTCATTCTAGGGGGTAGAGTTCTCTTGTTTTCAACTCCTGGGGGCTGGAAGGAATTTATACTCGATTCTGCTCTCCAGAAGGGACGGTCTTAATTTGTCAAATGTGGTCTGAGGGGCAGGTGGCTTGGGCAAGTGCCAAGGCGGAGGGAAAGAAGTGAGGATGAGGGTCGGGCCAGGGTCCACCCCAAGATATCAGCCTGGTTCCCCCCGCCCCCAAGATGCCCATGACCTTGGTCAAGGCCCTTAAGAGACCTGAGCCCCACTTTCCTTGGCTACCAAGTGGGGATCCAAGGGAGTGGCCTCCCTGGTGAAAGCCAGTGACAAAGGCACCACAGAACAGCCAGGAGAGCCTTGGGATCCCTAGTCCTCTCTCCCTGGGAACAGAAACCTCACCCACCAAATCCACCTTCACACATTTATCACACACTTTATATTTCCCTAGTTGTCCCCTTAGTCTCTCATCACTGCGGAAACTAGAATAAAGAGAGAGGGGAGGAGGCAGTATAGCATTGCCCATAAGACCCCTTGGCTCACTTCTGGCATCACCTCCTTCCAGTTGTGAGCCCTTTGTAGTGCACTTAATGAGAAAGGGCAGGAAGGGAGCACTGTCGCTGAAAACAAGGCCTGGCAGGGGTCCCTGGTAGTACCGAGGGAGCCCACCCACTTCTTCCTCTTCCCTCCTGCCAGCTGGTCTCAGGTCCTCTGAGGAGTGCAGTTCTCCCTGGGCCTTGCAGTCCCCGCATCGTTAACATCTTTCCTCCAGGACAAAAGTCCAGGGGGTACTGGAAGCCAGGATAGACCCAAAAGGAGGTTAGTGCTGACTGGGACACTGCGTCGCACATACTGTGATAGATGTGACTGCTGGTGGCCGGACCCCACCTGTGTGGTGCTCAGAGGCCTGCCCTGCCTCCCCTCCTGTAGGCTGGCAGAGCCATATGACTCATTCCAGCCAATGAAACGTCACTTCTAATCTGAGGCCTAAAAAACCCAGTGGGATTGCCCACCATTGCTCCCTTCCTTGGCCTCATTGGTGGGGAACTCCTCAAGGCAGCGCAGCTACATAGGCTGGAGGCCTGTGAGCCAGCCCTGAACCTTTGTTGGCGGATTATGCGACTGGCCTGCGGGACGGCTGTGCTGTGTCACCTGGCCCAGCTGGAGAGCCCCACCTTTGCTTCCACTGGGACAAACCACTCTCTGTGGCCCTGCTTCCCTGCCTCCCAACTTCCCTCTCACATCGAGGTCTATTATATCCTGCTGCTTCCGGCAACCCACCACCATCCTGGCCCTGAGTATCTCCTCAGTCTTCAGACATGCAGCTTGTTCACTCCCATCCGAGATCCCGAACAGTGAGGGGGCCTCGCCTATCTGGTCTGAGGGCCTGTGCCTTCGGGATAATCCAACCATTCACATGTCGAAGGGTGGCTGCCCCTGGGCCTACTTCTGATTGCCACTGTTTTTAGAGCCTCTGCCATCAGTCCACCCTGGTCTAACGTGCTCCGTGCCGACTCCAAGAAAGGTGGAGGGCATGGAGGAAAGCCCTCTTATCACATTCAGGCCCAGTGTCACTGCCCACACACTGACCTACCTGGTCATGTTTTCATTTATTATAACTCAAGCACGTTCTTGTGTCTCAAACGCCTACCCACAAGAACCAAACCCCTTGCTCCTGTCTACAGCAATTCATGGTCTGTGATGTGCCCCTGCCCAGTCCTGAACTCCCTTTCCTCCTTGTTGTTCTGACTGTGACACCTGGAAGGAAAAAAAAACAAAAAACAAAAAACAACCCTGATGTCGTCTCAATCCAGCTCTTGGTCCCAGCAGTTGGAAAAAACTACCAAATGGGTCAGTCTCTGTCCCCCACCCAGGGGCCCCTGATCCTCGGGCCCCGCTCCGCCCTCGGCTGCCTAGCCACTGTGCTTACCACAGTTAGGATACCGAGCCGGTAAACCAGGATAGAAAAAATAAAGTTGGACCCCACATACACATACATCCATAAGGGAGTAAATATCTACAACACATACATGGCAGAGTAAATATCTAAACATAAAAGGTAAAACCACGAAGCTAAGAGATGAGCATGAAGGAGGACACCATTATACCTTGAGTGTGTAAAGATTTTAAAAGCACACAGTATAGCTGGTGCATCTCTCTCCACACCACGCCCCTCTCCTTTCTTGGTGAGTGAATAAAATCTTTCCTTTCTACACTTTCTTCTCTTTGGGAATTCTTTCACAGCCCCATCACCAACCACCCTAACATTTTGGTGGCCCTCATGGGGACATCCTCTATTTCTCCCTCTCCTCCAGCCTCCTGAGACTTGCGACTAGGGGAGCAGCGGGCAGTGGAAGCTCGAGCCAGGCTAACCCCCCCAACCCTGTCTCTGTGAGGTTCGGAGAGAGAATTCTCGTCCTTCTCCATCTCTCTGGACTTTGCGGACAGCCTCCTGCTCCTCACCCATCTTCATGGCCAGTGATTGCTTGTCCCCAGGACTGGAAATTACTAGAAAGCAAGAATAGAAGGTGACTAGCCGACCACTCCCTACAGCCACAGGCAGAAGATAACATTGCAACAAACTGCAGCCTCCTGTTACAATACCCCCAACAGCCCAGGGGCCTCACAACAGCCCCCCATTCTTTTTTTATCCAATTATAATCCAGTAAAAGCTCAAAGCCCCACCCCTCAATGCTGGTGCATCTCTCCACACCATGCCCTTCTCCTTTCTTGGAGAGTGAATAATAACTTTACTCTCTACAAAAAAACAAAACAAAACAAAACAAAATTCACAGGGTATAGCTGAAAAAAATGATGGGTTTGACCACATAATAATTAAAGATCTCTGTTCAATTAACACCACCACAGAGTTAACAGATGGGTGATAGGATGAAAGAAAATGTTTACAATGTCTAAAACTGACAATGGCAATTGCATATATGTGCATGTGTGTATGTACTATATGTGTATTTTTATATGTGTACATACAAACATAAAAATATTTAATTTCACAAGTAGAAACTATTAGGGAAGTGTAATTTAGCATATACAAAGAATTTCTGCAAATCAAGAAGAAAATAGAGGAATTATATAAAAATATCAATAATGGATATAGCCATAATGGACAGTTCATACAAGGGGAATATGAATGGTTAACAAATATGTGAAGACATACTTAAACAGCCTAGCAACTGGAGAAATAAAAAATAAAACTCTGAGATATCCCTTTACACCATCTAGACTAGAAAAAAAACCCAAAGCCCTATAATATCAAGTGTTGCTAAAGATGTAGAGAAAGCGATGTGGCACCATTGAATCAGAAAGGTATTACTCCAAATCAGCAAATTCTCTCTGCACATTTATCTTAAAATAAGAAATGCACAAAAACCAAAAATATGATAACAAACTTCTCTGTAAGGGGTGTCGGACGGGTGGGATAAGGTGAAGGGAATGGCACTCCCATTCTGCCTCACATGAAATGTAACATAATATACACACACATATGCATATATCATCATAGAATGAGAAATGATTGGAAATATCTTCAAGGTCAAACATGACTCTTACCTCGCATCATACACAAAAATAACTTGAATAGATCACAAACCTAAATATAAAACCTAAAACTATAAAATGGCTAAAAGAAAACATAGGGGAAAATCTTTGAGTCTTTAAGTTAGGCAAATGTTACTTAGATAGAACACAAAAACACAAAACATAAAAGAAAAAATTGATAAAGTGAGTTTTATCAAAATTATAAACTTGTGTCTTTGAAAAATATAATTAAAAAAATGCAAGTCACAGTCAGGGAGAAAATATCCCCAACACATATATCAGACAAAAGACTAGTGTTTAAAACATAAAAATATACAACTCCACAACACAGTGACAAACAACCCACTAAAAAATAAGCGAGGTTTTGCGTAGACATTACACCAAAGAAGATGTACGAATGACCAATACGCACATGCAAAGTTGCATAACATCATTAGTCATTAGGGAAAAGCAGGTCAAAACCACACTGAGACACCACTTCACACCCACTTGGTGGCTAGAATAAAAAAAAGAAAAACAATAAAAAGTGTTGGTTAGGATGTGCAGAAACCGAACCCTCGTGTGTTGCCGGTGGGAGGTAAAAGGGTGCAGCTGCTGCGGAAGACAGTCTGGTGGCTCCTCAAAAGTTAGACCTAGACTTCGACCCAACAGCTCCACTCCTAGGGGTTTACTCAAGAGAGCTGTAAACATATGTTCACACAAAAATGTGTACATGAATTTCCAAAATGGTATTATTCAAAAGAGCCAAAATAACAAAAACTCAAATGACCGGCAACTGATGAATGGATGAACGAAATGTGGCGTATCAATACAGTGAAATATTATTTAGTCATAAAAAATAATGAAGTGCAGATTCATACTATAGCGTGGATGGGCCTTGAAAACATTATGCTAAATGAAAGAAGCCAGGCACAAAACACATACTGTATTAATTCCATTCGGAGTTATGGAATTATGTGGAAAATATTCCACAGAGACAGAGAGCAGGTTTGCGGTTGCCAAGGAGTGGTGGACAGGGTTGGAGGTGTGATCGCTAATGGGTCTGGGAATTATTGGGGTGGGGGGAGATAAAAATGTTTGGAATTAGATAGTGGTGATGGTTGTACAATTTTGTGAATATACTAAAACCACTGAACTGTAGTCTTTAAAATGGTGAATTTTATGGTATATGAATTGCAACTCGTTTTTTGAAGGAGAACAAATAAAGTTCTTACATTGTAAAAACTTGCAGTGTAATAAGATAAACAATAAAAATGAGCAAAAGATTTAAAATGACACTTCACAGAAGATTTATGAATGCCAATAAGCACATAAAAATGCCAAACATCATTAGTCATTCGGAAAATGCACAAAGATATTACGACATGACCAGCCACAGCGAGTGTGCACCAGAAGAGAGTGTGTGCCAGCATATGGAGTGACTGGAGCTCCATTACGCTGCTTAGTGGGAATACAAAAGCAACCACTTTGAAAAGCAGTTTTGGTGGTTACTGAAAAACATTTAAACATACACCTACCACATGACTCATCCATTCCATTTGTAGGTATTTACCTAACACACACACACACACACACACACACACACACACACACACACAGAGCCCATATTCACAGAGATTTATATACAGACGTATAACAGCTCTATTTGTAATAGCCAAAACTGGAAACAACCCACATGTCCCTCAACAGTGAATGAATAAACAAATACGGTACATCCATTCAATGGAATACTACTTAGCAATATAAAGGAATGAACTACTGATAATGCAACATGAACAAGTCTCAGAATCATTGGGTTGAATGAAAAAAAGCCATAGGAAAAAATTAGTATGGGCCGGGCTGGGTAGTTCAGTTGGTTAGAGTATCATCCTGATATGCCTAGGTTGTGGGTTTGATCCCTGGTCAGGGCACATTACAAGAATCAACCAATAAATGCAGAAATACATGGAACAACAAATCAAAGTTTCTCTCTCTCTCTCCATCTCTCCCTTCCTGTCTCTCTAAAATAAATCAATAAATGAAAATTTATAAAAGAAAAAATTAGTATATACTGTATCATTTCATTTATACAAAATCCTAGAAAGTGTAGACTATTTTATGGAGAGAGAGAGTAGAGCATTGGCTGCCTGGAGGCAGGGCTGGGGGAGAATGACAAGGGGTTCAAGGAAACTCTTGTGGGTGATGAAATATTCATTATCATAATTGTGATGATGATGTCACAGGTGTATACACATATCAAAACGGAATAGATTGTTGCCCTGACCAGTGAGGGTCAGTTGGTTGGGTGTCCGGTCACAAAGCGAAAGGTCGGATCCCCAGCTGGGGGCGTAGGAGAGGCAACCAACAGATGCTTCTCTTTCACATTGATGTTTCTCTCCCTTTCTCCCTCCCTTCCCCTCTGTCTAAAAAAATAAATACAATCTTTTTTAAAAGCTGAATAAAAGATTGTTCATTTTAAATACATGCAGTTATCTGTCCTTTGATTAGACATCAATAGAATTGGGGGAATAAACTATATAAAGAAACAAACAAAAACAGACCTAGAAAAAGATGTCAGGTTGAAAACACAGGTTTACTTTTGCTCCCTCTTGTAACTCCACTTCAACAACAGTAGAGGAAGCAGAGTTTAAGGCAAACCGCGCATGATTAAGGAGAGGAAAAACAGGAAAATGTTTTGGAAACTGGAAAGCAGTGCACAAAATGGTAAATGGCTTAGGAGAAATAAAAAAGTTGAATTCCTAGCCAGCAGTGGGGCCGAGAGCCAATATACACAGCAGGGTTCCCCAAAGGCTCAGGGTAAGTGGGACACCAGGTGGAGTGAAGAGGAGGGTTCGAATAAGAACCAGGGGGTGTCGGTGGACTATGCCACCAGCCCACTCTACAGTGAGCGAAGTTCACAGCCAGCCGCCAACATGTACAGGCTCAGAGTCCCCGTCCGAGTTTCTTAATATGAGCCAACAGCCGATAGCTTTTAGCTATCAGGGAAAGCCTCTATCACGCAGGAGAGGAACCTAATACAAAAAAGCAACTCGGATGAAGCAAACTATGCAGGAAAAAGAACACTTTAACCAGAACCAGAAGCATCATTAGAAGGAGATACAGCGCCCACAAAACAAGGACAGTTACCACAAAAAGGGAACATTCAGAAAGCAGCACTCTTGAGTAGTAAAATAAAAAAGCAGAAATTAAAAATTCAGTATCAGGGTTGAAAGATAAAGATGAGGGAAACTTTCAGAAAGTAGAGCAAGAAGGCAAATGGATGAAGATCAAGGGTAAAAAGATACGAAAATGAGAGGCCAAGTTCAAGTGACTGAACATGAGTAACAGAAGGGTCACTAGAGAGAAGAGAGAAAACAAAATAATTCCAGGAAATTCCCCATAACTGAAAGACATGAATTTTAAAATGAGGGTCCAGTGACAGCACAATAGGTAAAACGACTCAAGACAGGAACCAGGGGCAGAGAGCAGAGCCCACAAGCTTGGGGGCTGAGGATGGGAGAGGTGACACATCACAGGTAAAGGATCCAAAACATTGTCAGACGGAGCCCAAATTCTAAAGGCAAACTACCTCTCTCGAAATACCAGTACTTGCCTGAATTAGCCAACCTACGAGAAGCTGAAAAATTCAGCCTCCCGTGGATGCTTTCTCCTTTGACCACTGAGGAAGACAGGAAGAGTGGGGCACACCGCACCCGGGTAGACATGAAGGGTCCCAAGTGAAGGGGGAGATGTCAGGCACCAAATGGGCACAAAGCGCAGCCCCATCTGCCCAGATCTCCTCAGGGAGGGGAAACTTAATCCCTGATCAGCTGCATTCGAGAGATCACAAGGGGCATAGAGGGTGGAATGGAATCTGTGATAACACAGCAAACGAAGCAAATGAGACAGCAAGTGCTCACTCCCAGAAAGTAAAAAGGTATGCGAGAAAGAAGTCACCACTGTGTCGCGTCTGGTCTGTGAACATTTCCATGCTCTTCCCGACACAAACGCTAAATTGCTGGAACAAAATTCGATGTAACTGCTCCGGGAGGATGAGGGGGTGATGGGAAGACGAAGGAAGAGAGGAATTTTCATATAATACCTAAAATGAAAAGCCAGGCAGTGGTAAATATAAACACATTATTTAACAACCTGGAGGGAACTATCAATATAATCCCTCTGAGAGGTGAAGCTGTTACAGTTGGGGAGGGAGAGAGACCCGAGTCAGGGGGTCCCCTCCCCTGCCCCCATTCTTGTCTTGCCCACAAAAAAATAATTAAATCAAGAGACAAACACATGTAGTGGAAATGAGATCGTTACTGAACAGGAAGTTGGGGTCCTGCTGCCCCTCGCCACCCCCTAGGCAAAATTCCAGAGGTAAAGTTTCAGTGATAAAGGAAAGGAGCTTTTATTCAAATTTTTGCAATTTTGGAATAACAGCTTTCCATAAGAATTAGTCACTTAGGCCTATCAATTAAGGCTAAACTCTTTAACACCTGAGTTTTCTTACCACTCCCCATTAGTTTTTAAGTATCTTTCTTCCATAGGGTTAGTTTACAAACTAAAACAACATAAGATACAAAAATGACACAATTTTGGAAGAACGGCAGGCTTCTGCCTCACACCTCTCCCCTCTAGAACATCTAAAGAATAACCCCGCCACCTTCTGCCTGGCCAGCGACCCTAGGCATTGCCAGGATGGAGCTCCTTCCCACCCAAAATACCAGCGCTGGCGCCCTGGAGGCACTGAGCTTCTCAGCCAATCCCGACCTCGGCTATTTACCATTGCCTTGGGCCACCTCCTCCTACGGCTCCTCCCTATTCCTTCTCAGTGATCTGATCAGATCTCTGTATCCATAGCAAGTTTATTTGTGAAACACACAGAACACAAAGCTGCAAGCAGCCACCTAGTCTAAATATCCCATGTACAGAGGAAATAAAGTTGTTAGTAAGTTAGTGACTTTGTTCTACATACATGAGCCAAGGATACAAGTGGGTACTTATGTTACTGAAATGTGGAATCTTTTGGGGGGGCCCAGATACTGTTATGGAAACAACACCCCCTTTCCCCAGGGTCCCCCTGGTTCTAGGTTCTTTGCCTGCCACACTTAGAAATTATAGTTCTCAATGGCGGAGTTTGGTGAAAAGGAAAAGAACTTATTTATTCAAAAGTTGTACAGGCCTTGAGTAATGGCTAAATGTCACTGTTAAATCTCAAAATCCCTTTAAAACACCCACCAACGCACACCATCCTGCCTTTCCCCGCTTTGTCCAGTCAGGTCAGTCTGGGTATCGCCCTTCAGGAGGAAAAGAACAGAAGTCCAGAGCTCGGCTAGGCAGGACTTCCGCGGTTCCCAGCACCATCAGCTGTGTCGCCGCCATCTCCAATTCTTAAACCAAAACCGCGTGGCACCTTCTTGTGGCCCACTAGCAAAAGTCGTTTCTCCCCTTTCCTCCCTGCGAGGTCTTTGCATTGTCCCCCTCCCCCCAACCATGGAGCGAACTATCTCCCAGCTCTCATGCACACCCGCTGTAATCTGTAACCCGGGGAGCTCCTTCCCAGTTACCGCCTGGGTTTAAGTCATGCAAACCTTCCTGGTAAGCCTTGTTGATATGCAAAATAACCATCTTTGCATATGAGATATGAAGCTTCCTGCTGTTATTCCCATGCAAAATGTCTCTCAATGGCCCTGCACCCTGTTGGGTAGGAAGCTGGCCTGTTATTGATATGCAAAGTAACTCTCAAGGGCTCTGCTCCATGCCTCCCATCCCCCATGGCGGCCCACCTTGTAGGGGGTAGGGTGGGAAAATATCCTATATTTTTCTTGGACACCCCAAGTTATGGACCCCACTACAGGTTCCCCTTTTGGGGGAGCCCTGGCTGGACCCCGTTACGCTTAGCTAATCTAAATATGCCGACTATTGGCGTTCAAGGGTTATATACCTTAGCTGGCTTCCAGAGGTATCCCCTCCTCCCCCTCTAAATCTTGGGAAGAACGTATGGTTACAAAGGCTTTCTTTGTCAGTAAAGGCTCTTTGTCTTAGGGAAACTGTTACAGAGGCTCTCTTTCCTATCACAGGCCCCCCTCTTCCTTCTGTGCAATTCCAGCTTGTGTTCAGAACACCCAGCAAGCTTAGTAAGATTGTTACAGAAGCTCCTTTTCACAGCACAGTCTCAAAGACTCTCCCCTCATCCTGTGCTATTTTGCTTGTAGTGCTCGGGACACCCAGCAAATTTACCAAACCAAGCTCAGGACTGGCGGGTTAATCGGTGAGACATGTCTTCCTTTTGCTTGTAGCCTCCTGTATTAAATTCTTTCTTGGATTGTAACGGCGAGGGCCCTGCCTTTACTGCCCCTCTGGGCGCTCATTCCTAGCTGCTGCCTAACAAAGCTGGATGTCCCTGGGAAGGGGAAGTGGAAGTTTGTTATAAAGTTTATAATAAACTTTATAAGAGCAATCTGACTTTTTAAACTGTGTGCATGCTTGCTTAGATAAAGCTCCAAAAAATATTATGTACAGATATAAGTATAGAAAAAAAAGAAACCGATTCTTCGGCTTATAAGGATTATAGATCATTGTTCTTTATATTTTGATGTATAAAATAAATGCTTTACCCTTTCGATCACACAATTACTCTGGAAAGCAAAAAAATATGAAGGCAAAATCCAAAGGAGGGTCAAGAATGTGCTCAGTGATGAATCAGCACGACACTGGTTTTTTCTGTTCCAGACTGTTGGTTTTGTGACTGCCTGCCCTTTCTGCACCACACAGACATGATACTCCTTTAATTCTGTCTACTTTAGTGTCACCTCCCCGGGGCTTTGTAATTCTTTTGAAAGCCATCAGGCACAGAGTGGGCCTTCATTAATTCTTTGCTGAACGTCACATCATGCCTTCTTTCCTAGGTGCAGAATATAGCAGGCAAATGAGAATTACAACAGGAGGACTGGAAACTCACACGGTGGGGTTCCCCCTTGGCCTACCAGTCCTGCCTGGATCTGTGGGCGACCCACCTCCCTAGACTGAGAACTGAATGGTCCACCAGGAGCAGGGAAGCTGAGAGGGCCAGCGCCTCCTTTTCTCTACCTCTGTCCTCCATGCACACAGTCATGGCCCTGGGCTGGGAGCCTGGGCATCTTCCACTTGCCCTCGGCCTCCTTCTTCCCCAGCCTACCATGCACCCACACAGGTTGTGGTCGTCTGACCCACTTCCTCTCGTTTATTCATAGGGTTCGAGGACAGTCGGGACTGTCAGGGCTTTGAGGGCAGGGTGGCAGTGCCCAAACAGACTTGAACCATGGGTTTTTATGAGCCCTGAGATCCTTCTAGTGGCCAAGGGCAAGCCTGAGGAAAGGCTCCTAGTAGAAGGTGCAGCCCTGCCCCCTGCTGCCACCACAAGGACACTACAGAACAGAAGGCCAGCCAGTCAAGGGAAGTCTTTCTGGACTCCATTAGGGGCCATTTCTTTTGAAAAGCTATTCTTAAATTGGATTCTCTGTCATCTCCCCTTGTTATAAATTGAATTGTGTCCCCTCACAATTTATATGCTGAAGTCCTAATCCCAGGACAATAGAATATGACCTTCCTGGAAATAGCACCATTGCAGATGTAATTAGTTAGGTTAAGATGGTACCGGTATACCCCGGCTGGTGTAGCTCAGTGGATTGAGTGTCGGCCTGCGAACCAGTGGGTTGCCAGCTCAATTCCCCAGTCTAGAGCACATGCCTGAGTTGCGGGCCAGGTCCCCAGTAGGGGGTGGGCGAGAGACAACCACACATTGATTTTTCTCTCCCTCTCTCCCTCCCTTCCCCTCTGTCTAAAAATAAAATCTTAAAAAAAAAAAAAAAAAGATGATACTGGAATAGAGTGGGCCTCTAATCCAACATGACTGGTGTTCTTACAAAAAGAGGACATTTGGACACAGGCAAGCACACAGGTAGAAGGTCATGTGGACATAAAGGCAGAGGTCGGGGTGATATGTCCACAAGTCAAGAAATGCAGAGGATGGCTGCCAACTATCAGGAGCTCTAACAGCATGGAACAGACCTTCCCTCACAACCACAGAAGGAACTTACCCAGCCTTGTAAAGGGAGTTTTAGAATAAAAATGCCACTTTGCCTCCGCTGATGCAGTAACTGCTTCTCTTCCGCTTCTGTAGCTTGGTTCGTACCAAAGCTATGCCCTGCCCGCCGCCTCGCCGCCCCCCCCCCCGCCCCTCAATCCTCCCCCTTCTGACCCAGCATAAAAGGAATGTGAAACAGTCTAAACGGGGCCCAGACTTTGAGAGAGTACTCCACTGGGCCCACATGCATTAAAAACCTTCCCTTCGCTACTCCTGGTGTCGTCTGAGTCTTTCCTGGTCTCTCATTCTGCCGGAACATTTGGTTCCCTGACCAGGAATTGACTCGTTCGTGCATGCGAATTGCCTCCGGTGGGGAAGACCGGCAGGCCACCCTGGGAGACCCAGTGATGAACAGGGAGGCGCTGCCCGACTCTTTCTGGGACCCACTTTGCACCAGGGTCTCTTGGGATGACGCCCGGCTGGCTACTTGGCCTCAGCCCAGACCACTGAGAGAGCGAACCCAGGAGCCACGTGGTGTCAGGATCGGGGTGAGTTATCCCTGGGTAACGCCCCAAGTCAGGCAAGTCCCATGTGACATAAGAGGAGACTGATCATCTCCTAGGACTGCCAGGTCCACCAGGAGGACCGGGAGGTCCATCAGGAAGGGCTTTCCCAAAATGGGGAGGCTGACTGTGTAACCTCGGAATGACTGAGTGAGTGTCAGGGTTCCGGCTGCTTGCAGCTGGAAACCCGATCTGTGGCTCCACGGTGAACAACTACGGAGTCTGAGTGGGCCCTAATCTGCCGTTCCTCGGCGCTGGCATACAGCATAACAGCTGATTAACCCGGACTCAACACAGGCAGCCTCAGCTAAGACGGGCCCAAGTTTCTCGCAAGAGAATGAGGCCAGGTGGGCAACTGAATGGTCTCCAATAGGAAGCACCCCAACCCTTGTCTGTCCGTGCTGAAAGGGGGGGAAACATGGGAAGCGGACAATCCACCCACACTCTCCTAGACTGCATGATTGGAAACTTTAGTAAATTCAAGGCCTGCTACGGCGTTGACCACCCCATGAATCCAGATACTCTGATCACCCTCTGTGAGTTGGAATGGCCCACATTCGGTATAGGCTAGCCCCCAGAGGGCACACTAGATCTGGGAATTATTTGTGCAGTCCACATTAAAGTCACAGGAGGACCAGGCCACCCAGATCAGTGCCCGTACATAGACAGATGGCAGGAATTAGCCCAGCAAATGCCAGCATGGCTCCGTGACTGTATAAAAACTCAGCAGAAAAGAAAGGCCATTACAAGGAACAACCCCGATGCCAGGCACAAGCAAAATGCGGTAAACCGCGTGTCTTAGTGGCCCAGCCCACCGGAACGTAAAAACATCCCATCTACCAGGGAGACCCTGATGAAGAACCCCCGATGCCTGCATATCCACCTCCGTATGCCTGGGAGCACCCGGCTCTGGGGCCTGGACCGGAGACCCCCGCCGCTTCAGTCTCTGCGGACCGCCCCAGAGGAACATGACTGCCCAGGCAGCCCGGTTGCCGCGAGACTCTGCTCTGCCAGATCTGCCATCCAGATGCCATTACGGAAGCCACAGGGCCCACCCCAAGTAGGACCCGATGGGACTTTGCAGCCAGGGTGACCAATAGTCTACTACCAACCTTTAACTACCACCGACCTACTAAACTGGAAGCACCACACCCTGTCATACTCGGAGAAACCTCAGGTCCTTGTCGACCTCATGGAGTCCATCATGCAGACCCATCAGCCCACCTGGTATGACTGCCGACAGCTGCTCCTCACCCTGTTTAATATGGAGGAAAGACAAAGGATCCTGCAGGAGGCATGGAAGTATCTACAGAACACAGCTCCTGTCAGCACACTAGACCCGGAGGCCTCGGCACAGTGAGCGATTCCGGAGACCCAACCAGAACGGGACCACAACACGGAAGAAAGCCAGGACGCATTCCAGAGATACCGAGAAGCCCTGCTGCATGGCGTACAGGAAGGGGCACAGAGACCCACCAACATGTCCAAAACAACCACTGTGTCCCAGAAACCAGATGACCGTTCGGGGGATTTCTATGAACGCCTTTGCGAGGCCTACGGGATCTACACACCGTTTGACTCCGAGAGCCCGGACAACCAGCGCGTGACAAATACCGTCTTTGTCACCCAGGCTGCCCCAGACATATGAAAAAACTACAAAAACTAGAAGGATTTGCTGGAATGAGCATAAGTCAGCTAACAGAAACAGCAAATAAGGTACACAATGACAGGGAAGAGACCACTGAAAGAGAAGCAAAGAAGCGAATGTAGGAGAAAGCCGCTCTACTAGCCGTGGTGCTGGGACGGTCATCCCCCTCCTAAGGGGGGAAAGGAGAATCCCAGACTCCTTGACTGAGACCAGTGTGCACACTGCAAGGAGAAAGGGCACTGGAAAAGGGAGTGCCCAAACCCGAAGAGATGGAATAGACCAAGACCCGGCCAGTTCGCTCCAGAACCCCACCCACCAGTGGTGTTGAGCTTGGTGGGGTTAGACTCCGACTAGGGGAGCTTGGGTTCCCTCATGTTAGGCCCCTGAGAGCCCATGGTCTGCGTCCAGATAGGGGACTGCTCAGTCCCGTTCATGGTTTATACCGGGGCAGAACACTCAGTCGTCACCACACCAGTAGCGCCCCTCTCAGCAAGGACGCCCTCAATAGTAGGGGCAACAGGGCAGTCCAGTGCTCAGAAGTCCTTTTGCCAAGCCCGAACTGTCCAGATAGGGGGCCATCAAGTCACCCATGAATTTCTCTACCTGCCTGAATGTCCAGTGCTCCTCCTTGGAAGAGACTTGTTGACAAAATTAGGGGCACGGATAACCTTACGGCCGAATGGTGCAGCCAACCTCCAGGTAGGAATGGACCTCACCCTCCTGGTTACGGTTCCACGCGCAGAGGGGTACCAGTTGTACACAGCTCCTCTGGAAACAATGGGCTCGGGTGTTGAAGAGCTAAGACACCGATTCCCTGGGGTATGGGCAGAGAGCAATCCCCCAGGACTGGCTGTCAACCATGCACCGCTCATTATAGACTTAAAGCCAGGGGCAGCTCCGACCCGATGACGGCAGTACCCTATCCCACGGGGGACCTGATGCGGCATAGCTGAGATCATACATCGCCACATATAAGGAGGGGTCCTAGTAATGTGTCAATTGCCATGGAACACACCACTGTTGCTAGTACGCAAGCCGGATGGTACCAGGTATCGGCCAGTCCAGGACTTGTGGGCCATGAATGAGGCTACTGTCAGCCTCCACCCCATCGTGCCCAATCCATACACTCTTCTCGGGCAGCTCCCACCGCGAGCTGCATGGTTCACCTGCCTAGATCTGAAGGACGCCTTCTTTTGCCTCCACCTAGCCAGACAGAGTCAGCCTTTATTCGCCTTTGAATGGGAGGAGCCCCGTACTAGGCAGAAGCAGGGATTCAAGAACTCACACAGCCTCTTTGGGGAGGCCCTCTCCAAGGACCTAGCGGCGTTCTCAACGCAAGGAGGGGAGCTCACTCTCCTCCGATATGTGGACGACCTCCTACTGGCAGCCCCAACCAGGAGTCCTGCTGAGAAGGCACCTGCGACCTCCTAAAACTACTCTCAGAAGCAGGGTACAAGACATGCATCCTGGAGGAAAGCACAAATCTGCCAGCAATAAGTCAAATACCTCAGGCTCATCATCGCCAAGAAGGCGGACGCTAGGACCTGAGAGGAAGGAAGTCATCCTCTCCTTGCTACTCCCACTACGCGGAGAAAACTGAGAGTTCCTTGGGGCTGCTGGGTTCTGCCACATTTGGATCCCTGGCTACTCAGTCCTGGCAAAGCCACTATACCAAGGCTTAGCGGGTGCAGACTCAGAACCACTCCACTGGGGACTGGAGCAGGAGGAGGCTTTCAAGATCATCAAAACCCAACTGGGGCAAGCCCCAGCCCTAAGGCTGCCAGATGCAACCAAGGAGTTCAACCTATTTGTTCACAAGGAGGACAAGGTTGCACTAGGAGTGCTAACTCAAGCCGTGGGGCCCTGGCAGCGACTGGTGGTGTATCTATCAAAGCAGTTGGACTCAGGTAGCAGTTGGATGGCCACCATGCCTGAGTGCCATAGCAGCCACTAGTTCTCCTACAAGAGGCAGACAAACTAACCCTGGGCCAAAACATCAAGATCTGTATTCCTCACGCCGTCACCAGCCTCCTGGGAGGGCATGGGCACAAGTGGCTCTCCAGTCCCAGGCTCACTCAATACCGGGGCCTCCTGTGCGAAAACCCACGCGTGACCGTAGGGATGGTACAGAGACCAACCCCCCCCCCCCCCGCCCCGCCACCTTCCTCCCAGCGGACAAAGGGCAACCCGAACATCATTGCACTGAAGTCACTGAAGAAGCCTATGCTAGCTGGCCCGACTTGCGAGACCAGCCACCTGCCGGTCCAGATTTAACCCTCTTCACAGACGGCCGTAGCCACATAGAAGATGGAATCCGTCCCGTGGGGTATGGGGCTGTGAGCCCTAACCAAACCCACGAGGCAGTGGCCTTACCACCCGGATGGTCAGCACAGCGAGCAGAACTATGGGCTCTCGTTCGAGCACTAAAGCTGGCGGAAGGGAAAATAGCAAATACATATATATACAGACCCTCAATATGCTTTCGCCACCTTGCATGTCCACAGGGCAATCTATAAGGAAAGAGGACTTCATGCCACAGGAGGTAAAGAAGTAAAGAATAAAGAAGACATCCTACAGCTGCTAGATGCAGTATGGGCACCAAAGGCAGTAGCAGTAATACACTGCAAAGGACTCCAGAGGGGAAATACAGAAACTATACGGGGAAACCAAAGGGCAGATGAAGTTGCCAAGTGAGTGGCACTAGGAGAAATAGAAATAAAATCACCCCCCGCCCAGGTATTTCCCCTACACAAACAAGACCTCTAGGAACTCATGCTCCAGAAGAGGTCACATGGGCCAAGAAACCCCGAGCGGCCTCTGGCAACTCCCAGACGGAAGGCTGTATGTTCCACGGGGACCAGCACACAAACTAGTACAGGAATGCCACCAGCTCAGGCATCTAGGGAAAATGGCCCTAGAGACACTGATTGCCAAGCACTATTACATAGCTAGACATACCGAGCATAGGTGCCTCAGTCTTTGCCAGGTGCCCTGCATGTGCTCAAAACCGCTCCCAACAAGGGCTGAATGGCCCTCTGGGAACCCAGCTGTCCAGAACGGCACCATTTGAAGACCTGCAAGTAGATTTTACTGAGGTCAAGCTGAGTTGGGGCTACAAATACTTAATGGTATTTATCTGTACGTTCTCGGGCTGGGTAGAGGCATACCCAACTTGCACAGAGAAGAGCCAGGAAGTCACCAAGGCCCTGCTCAAGGACATTATTCCCCAATATGGGCTCCCCCTCTCAATTGGGAGCGATAATGGACCGGCCTTTGTTGCCAAGGTGGTACGGGACCTCAGCCGTCAGTATCAGATAAAGTGGAACCTCCACGCTGCTTACAGACCCCAAAGCTCAGGGAAAGTTGAGCGCATGAACCGAACTCTGAAAACCACACTGACCAAATTCTGTCAGGAGACTGGGCTTCCCTATTGCCCCGGCCCTGTTCCGGTTTCAGAACACTCCTAATCAGACGGGTTACACCCCCTTTGAGCTCCTCTTCTGGAGGACCCCCACCAGTATTGCCGTTGCCCAGAGGGGACCCCAAAATAGCTGGAGACACAACAAGGGGCTTTTCTACAAAAGCTAGGGAAGACACTAGCCCAAATGCATACGACAGCCCTTAGCAGAGAGGTCGTTCCCCAAGGAGCTGCTCCAGCCCACCTGGATGGGACCTTACCCTGTTATTTTAACCACCCCAACTGCCCTTAAAGTTGCAGGTCTCGCTCCGTGGGTTCATCACTGCTGAGTCAAATGAGCGGTCCTGACAGAAGAACCTGAGAAGCTATGGAAGGTTGACCCAAACTCCAGGCATCTGCTCCGGCTCAAGCTACACCAGACCCAGACCAAGGACAACGTGTGATGGGAGATTATTCCTGGTAGATCCTTGCACCCATTGCCCTGGCAGCAGCCTCAGTAGAAATCGGACTAACAGCTGTCACCCCAGCAGACTGGACCTATGGCCAGTGACTGGTCCTTGGACTAGCATATACAGGCTTGGTAGTGACCTTTGGGTATCTGTGCTGTCCCCTGTTCTAGCTCGACATGTGGCCACTACTCATAGTGACCAGTACCATATTGCCATGGAACCTGTCTCTTACCCATCCCACCTGCTCCTGCAGCCAGTCCCCACAGAAAATAAGGATGAGCGGGTTTCCCTATACCCACTGGACTGCCCCTGCCTCCCCCTTCGTATCACACACCCTAGTGCCCGCAGGTTGCTACAAGCAGGCCACCCTCTGCACCTGGAATAAGCACACTTACTGGACAGGTAGGCTGCAATATGGCACAGAAATGTACGGGACTACGCCAAAATGCAACCATATAGGGCGAAGTGGAACCCAGGCACGTTGGTCATATTACCCCCAATTAGGAACCTCAGACGGGGGCAGGGTGCAGGAACAAGCCTGGGAAAATCATCTAGAAGAAGTAAGGAAAAAGCTAGTAAGTCCTAAACCGCGGGCGGCATATTAGGGGGCTTAACTTGACTGGGTTTGTAGGGGCAACGCAGGCGTTCCGTCCAACCAAGCAAATTAAACAAGTAGTCCAGGCAGTTTGTTCTGTCTACCAGAATACTAGCAAGCCCGCTCCTGACTGCTGGGTATGCCTACTCCTTACGCGGCACGCGCTCATCGGGGTACCGACCCCAACTGGTTGGGAGGTAAGCTGGGATGCAGAGAACAATACCGTCCTTTTTGGCCCTGTAGCCACAGGAGTAAGACTCTTGGAAACAGAAACCAACCTGATCTGCATATCCCCGCTAGGGAGCCACCCAGAGTCCCTAGAAATTGGGTCAGTTCCAGGAGTGGTATGACACAGAAATGAGACCTTGCAAAATAATGAAACTCTCTGCAGTCCCTCAGGCATTTCCTTCCTGTGTGGCTTGGTAACTTACCGATGCCTGCAAGCCAACTGGACTGGATTATGTATGAGTATTTTTGACCCTGGATATTAATATCTATACAAATGAAGAAGTATCTAGTTTCCTCCTTCCCCAAGGGTGAAAGAACCGAGCAGCCCTCGCTGCAGCTCTTAAAGGCATTGGAATCGCCACTTGAGTTGGGACCGGTGTCAGTGGGCTTGGAATCCAGTAGGGATTTACTACAAATTATCCCAGAGAATAAGCAATGATATGGAGCTGGTGGCAGACTCGCCCGTGACCCTCCAAAACCAAATCAACTCCCTAGCTGAAGTCCCCTTACAAAATTGAAGAGCACTAGATCTCCTAACAGCAGAAAATGGGGGTACCTGCATGTTCCTCTGGGAAGAGTGCTGTTATTTTGTTAGTCAATCAGGCATTGTCATAAAAAAGGTAAAAGAGCTTCAGGAAAGCACCCGGAAAAGTCAGAGAAGGTTCAAATAGTCCCTGGCGGTGAGGACTAGGGTCATGGGCCCAATGGCTGTTCCTTTTAGCTGGACCACTTCTAATAGGCATCATGGGCATAACCATAGGCCCCTGTATAATAAGAACCCTGGTTCAGTCTACAGAGTCCACTGTCACCCGCAGGACAGCCGCTCACATATTAGCCCTGCAAGGATATCAGGCCTTAAATGCCAAAGGGGAAGAATACTTAATACTAGAAGAGCAAGATGATGCCATATAACATAGGCATCAAAGAGGGTAATGTAAAGGGAAGTTTAGAATAAAAATGCCACTTTGCCTCAGCTGATGCAATAACTACTCTTCCGCTTCTATAACTCACTTCGCGGCAAAGCTGTGCCCCGCCCCCCGGGATCCTCCCGCTTCTGACCCAGCATAAAAGGAATGTGAAACAGCCTAAAGGGGGCCCAGACTTTGAGAGAGCACTCCACTGGGCCCGCCTCTGTTAATAAACCTTCCCCTGGCTGCTCCTGGGGTCGTCTGAGTCTTTCCTGGTCTCGTTCTGCCGTGACAGCCTCACCTCAATCTCAGGTTTCCAGCCTCCATAATTGAGAGAATATATTTCTGTGCAAGGCAGTCAGTTCTGTTCCTATGATTTTGCTTCCTCTATCCTGTCCCA
The DNA here is from genome assembly GCA_004026545.1 of Mormoops blainvillei. Lineage (NCBI taxonomy): Eukaryota > Metazoa > Chordata > Mammalia > Chiroptera > Mormoopidae > Mormoops > Mormoops blainvillei. The sequence goes on along the minus strand of PVJD01001397.1, from coordinate 62,136 downwards.
AACTTTAAAAACTTACTCCTACCTGGACTGTCTTGAAATTTTTCCTGCATATCAGCCCCAGCAAATTTGTTGGGAATTTTTTAATTTTCTGAGGCAGCTCAGTAAGACACTAGAAAAATTCCTTGGTAAGTGGAACGAGGAAACTGACAAATGGCCGGAGCAGCCAGAACAGCTGAGCAATTAGCAGTCAGCTTATAAAGCACAAGACCCCATCTTCCCTGGCCAAAGACCGGTGGGAGGGATCAGATGGTTTAAACCTCTTCTCCGCCACCAAAGAAACCTAAGAGTAAATGGTTTAAGTCACTCAAGTCAGGGGAACAGAAAACAAAAACCCAGTTAAAACCAGAAAACCAATGAGAGACAGACTGATCCAAAGTAGAGGTGGAACTGACCAAGCTCATTTCGATACATCAACATATCCAAGGATACACACGGAAAGCTAAATAAATATTCTGTTAAGATATCTTTTCCTGAGGCCCTAATGTAGCTCAGTTGGTTACAGAGTTGTTCAGATACTTCAAGGTTGTGGGTTCCATCCTTGCTGAAGGCACCTACAAGAGTCAACCAATGAATGCATAAATAAGTGGAATAGCAAATTGATCTCTGTCTCAAATCAATTAAAAAAAAAAAGACTCTCCCTTGGGATCTCCCCTAAATTTCCCACCTATAGAAAATACCATATTTTGCCATGTATAATACGCACCCAGAGCTTTAATGTGGGTGCGCATTATATACGGGCATTAGTAATACCCGTGCATAATGCGCATCCTTGTTTTTCCCTCAAAAATTTGGGCAAAACGGTGTGCATTATACAAGAAAAAATACCGTGTATAAAACCCTCAGGACAAAGGAGGCCAGCTTGATCCCACTCTCACTGGAGCACAGCTGAGCCTCCCTTTCCTCAGGCATGTACTTTCTTTCTCCTGAGCTCCAAGGGCCCTCCTTTTGCCTCACTTCTCAGAGCTGGGGCAGCCCTGCCTTGGCTCTGTGGTTTTCTGTGGTTTTGCTTCCTCTGTGCTGTCCCAAGCTTTAGTAAACTTACTCCCACTTTTACCTGGGCTCTGTCTTGAAATCTTTCCTGCGTGAGTAAAGAACCCATACATGCAGACCTGCCTTGGCACGGTCCCTTTCTAGTGACATTTCTAACTGAATCCACAGTCCTTGAAGTGATGCTCATTTTTTTTTTAAAGATTTATTTATTTTTAGAGAGGGAAGGGAAGGAGAAAGAGAGGGAGAGAAACATCAATGTGTGGTTGCGTCTCGCGTGCCCCCCACAGGCTCTCAAACCAGGCATGTGCCCCTACACTGGGAATCGAACCAGTGACTCTGGTTCTCAGGCCGGCACTCAGTCCACTGAGCCACGCCAGCTAGGGCATGAACTGATGCCTTTAATGTTGTAGGTTTGCCTTGGCTGGCACGGCTCAGTGGATTGAGTGCCGGCCTGCCAACCAAAGGGTCACCGCTTCGATTCCCAGTGTAGGAGCACATGCCTGGGTTGTGGGCAAAGTCTCCACTTTGGGGAATTTGAGAGGCAACCACGCATAGATGTTTCTCCCTCTCATTTTCCTTCCTTTCCCTACTCTCTAAAAATAAATAAATAAACATCTTAAAAAAAAAAAGTTGGAGGTGTTTTAACTAAAATTTGGAAAAGTCTGTCAGTTGCGCCCTTTTCATTTCCTCCTTCCTCAGCAAAATTACCTCTGAATTTGAACTGGGCACATGGCTGCCCAAAGAAATAGAATATTTCTTAATAGCTGCTATGGTCTTTTGACTAAGTTCTGAGGTGTAAGCAGAAATAGTGCGTCATCCTGGAAGGGTCCTCAAGGGGAGGGACATTCTCTTTTCCCCGTTGCTCCTTCCCAACGGTGAAACAGGCGTGATGGCTGGTGGAACGGAACCCACAAGGTACAGAGGACTCAGCAAACTGGCGATGAGCAGACACAGCCCATCCTCTCGGTGCTCACCCACCAGGGAGCAGTTGGGTCTAGTTCTGGGCTCCATATTTTAGGAAAAGTATTGACAAACTGTACTTTATCCAGATATATAACACAATGCCAGCCCGGTGTGATAGAAGGTAGTTCGAGCCAGTAGGAGCCTGGGTCTGGGAGGACATAATCCTAACTCAGGAACACAGAAGAGGCTTAAGATGTAATAAAATGCACTAGCCATAAAAACACCTAAATGTTACTACTTTTCAACATTCACCCTACCTTTTTTGTAATGATTAGGCTCTTTAAAAGTTGATGACAAAGTTAGGTCATCTATTCGTTTGCAAAAATTTTTAAGTGTTATTTGTAGAGCAAAATCAATCATGAGGCCCTAAGAGCAACTGTGACAGTGTGTGGCCTGGGGTTCTTTTAGAATGATGCTTTATCAAGTAACCACTGAGATTTGTAGAAATAAGCATATTTTATATTAAGATCACTTCTGTTAGGGTGGTCGGTGACACAGGCTGTGAAAGAATTCACAAACAGAAGAAAATGTAGGGCAACGTTTTTATTTTACTTTCCTGAGAGGGAAAAGGCTAGGTGCAGACACATGCACCGGCCCTGAGCGGGAGGGGCTGAAAGCTCTTATTGGATTAAACATAATTGGTTAAAAAAGGAGGGGGGTTGCTGTCGTGTGGCCCCTGGGCTGCAGGGGCGTTGTAACTCGAGGCTGCAGTTTGTTCCAACGTTATCTTCTGCCTGTGGCTGTGGGGAGTGGTTAGTTATAGTCTGTTCCTGCTTTCTAGTAATTTCCAATCCTGGGGACATAAGCTCAGAAGAGTAAAATGGCAGTTATGTTTAACAAGGTCATAGGCCTGCTTGGCAAATGGTGCCACAATAGCAAATAGCACTGGTTTTTTCCTTTCAACTTCCATCTATGTGCTAGTTTAATTTTTTAGACACTTTCAAGTTTATTCATGAGAAATCAGTTCTCGGATTTTATGAAGAGTATTTATTTTATTATATATTTTTTAGCATTTTCATTTTGAAAAGGATTTCCAGACTCCTGTACCACCACAGTGGGTAGACAGGCTACTTTGTAATTAACAGCCTATCATCCAGGTTCTGAAATTAAGTCAACAGCCCTTGGAAGGAAGTTGCATGGCAGCATTTATGAGAAACCAACCCGAGTGTGAAGCCATGCTGCTAGAGGTCTTTGCAGAGGTCAGAGCCAGGTCTGCATCCTGGCTTCATCACCCCCCTGATTCTGAACAAGAGAATTATTTAACCTCTGATGCTGGTTCCTCCCTATAAAACAGGGATAACTGTTACGGAAAAATGAAACGACCAGACACTGAGGGGTTAGGAGCACGATCTTTATTTCCGTGCACAGGCCCAGAGGAGACAAACTCCAAATTCTGAGCCCAGAACAATAGCCCCGCATTCCTTTTATGCTGGGCTAAGTGAGGGAGGGTATTGGGAGGTGTAGTATAGATTTGGCGCGAAAGGGCTTACAGAGGTGAGAGAGAAGCATTTACATCATAAGTCAGGGCAATTAGCATTTCATCCTCTACATAACTACATACTCACAGGGCTGTTGTAGAATGAGGTCCTGTTTAAAAGTATGAAGCACAGTGTCTGACACAGCAAATGCTCAGTAAGAGGGGCAATCACCAGCTGATCCCAAGCCCAACATAAGGCAATGGTGGGATAAGTTAACGACACCTTAGCTTATATCAGGTACCACATCAAGGGAGGCTGCTGCCTGCCTACTTTGGATCTTTTTGATTGCATGAACATCCCACACTTTGGACCCCAGCAATTCTGATTGTCTTGGGAGTGCCGCCCAGGCACAGCTGAGTTGGAGGACCCCTGCACTAAACCGTACCTGAAACAGGGTCCAGCCAGGGTCCCCAAAGGGGGATCTGTAATGGTGTCCAGAATGTGGGGTGTCCAAGAAAAATATAGGATATTCTCCTTCCCCCACCACACGGTGGGCCACCATGGGAGAAGGAAGACAAGGACCAGGGGCTTTCAGAGTTACTTTGCATATCAATAATAAGCTAGCTTCAGACCTGCCACAGAGCAAGGCCATTGAGAGTCATTTTGCATGTCAATAACAGTAAGATAGCTTCATACCTCTTATGCAAAGTTATTTTGCGTATCAACAAGGCTAACCAGGAAGGTTTGCAGAACTTAAACCCAGGAGGTAACTGGGCAGCGCCTCCCAGAATTACAGCGCCTGTGCATGAGAGCTGGGAGATGGTTTGCTGCACGCCATGGGGAAACAGTGTGAAGACAATGAGGGGAGGGAAGGGAAGGAAGGGGACAAAAGTCTTGCTAGTGGACCAATGAGAAGGTACCACGAGGTTTGGGGTTAAGAACTGGAGATTGCATCGACACAACTGATGGTGCTGGGAACCACTTGCGAAAGGCCTGCCTAGGTGAGCTCCAGACTTCTGTTCTTTTTCTCCTGAAGGATGGTACCGCTCAGAGGGGATTTAATGGCGGGCGCACTGGGCGCGCGCCCTGGGCCCCGACTTCTGAAGGCATGTATTTTTATTTTCCCTCTCTTTTTTTTTTTTAAGGGGCCCAATATTTCCTTCTGCGCCCGGGGCCTCAACTGACCTTAATCCGCCTCTGGTACCCCTGACTGGGCAAAGGGGGGAAAGGCAGGATGGTGTGTGTTGGTGGGTGTTTCAAAGGGGTTTTGAGATTTAACAGTGGCATTTAGCTAGTACTCAAGACGTGTACAACTTTTGAATAAAAAATTACTTTCCTTTTCACCAAACTCTGCCATTGAGAGACATAATTTCTAAGGGGGCAAAGAATCTAGAACAGAGGCACCCTGCGGGGGCGGGGGCGTTGTTTTCGTAACAGTATCTGGGCTCCCTCCCCAAACGCGTCCACATTCGTCACATAGTGGGAGGGAAACCAGAAGAGCGGGCATTCATGCTGTCACCTACCAGACCCAATGCGCAGAGACACGGATTTAATCTTTACGGGTGCCTTATTCAGATGGCCGGGACCTGAGAAGATAGCAGGTTTGTACCCTGACAGATCATCTTAAAAATCCGTTTTAAACTGACCCTTTTTATAAGAAGTGTAGGTAAGGGGTATGGAACTTAGGGAAAAGTTAATCAGATAAAAGGTTGCAGCATTCTTTCATCTGCATCCTGGGTGGTGGTCTTTATTGGTGTCTTACACGGTGGGCGTCTTACCCTGGAGCACAATGGCTCAGATACTATATTGGTAGGTTACAGTCCTCCCAAGGCACAAAGGTGGAACTGCTTATGGTTTCTTGGAGTCAAGGTGGGTCATACCTTCAGGTCCTGAAATAATAGCTTTTTACATACACCGATTGCTGAGCTTATTAGCCATTACTTGAAACCGAAATTTTCCCAACATTTGAGTCCCCCGTCCAGAGTACCTATGAGGCTACATCCCACGTGAAGAGCAGGCTACCATTGCTTTAGCTACTTGCTTGCTATTGACTAAAGATACAAGTGCAACACAGGATACTTACCAGGAGCCTGGACTTGGGGGAGGAGGTACTAGAAAAGTCCTTTGGGGGGTGCAACTGAGGAAATTTTAACATGGACTAAATCATTAAATAAATTACCTGTGTGCTAATGATTATAAAAAAGTGCATTCCAGTGCTTAGGGGTGAAGTACAGTGATGTATACTACTTTCGAATGATGATGAAAAAGTATTAGTCTACTTGGGTTGCCATTAACAAAATCCTGTAACAACAGAAATTTATTCCTCACAGTTCTAGAGCTTTAAGTCCAAGATGGATGTGCCAGTGCACTCTGTGCCTGGCAAGAGCTGTCCCTCTGGTGAGGCCTGCCAATGGCCATCTTCTCAGCTCCCAGGATGGGGAGAACAAGCAAGCCTCTGGTACTACTTCCATTATGGGGGCCACACCCTCAGACCTCATCTAATTCTAATTGCCTCCCAAAGGCCCCTCCTAGATGCTGTCACATGGGGGTTAGGGGTTCAGCAGATGAATTTTAGTAGGACAGTTTAGTCCATAGCAAAGTATATGTAGAGCAAAAGATAAAGCACACACTAAAGTAAGCCGATAGCTACCTGTGAAGAAAAGGTAGGGGGAGGGGTCTACGAGGTTTTTATTACAGGGTGGGGCAAAATTAGGTTTGTAAGTTGTGAGTATGCAAGTTAATAAAGCTATTGTAATAATCATAGCCTGCATGTCTTTTCCATATGAACAACTGTATTACTACTCTTTCACCTTGAATTATTACTCTCAAATTTTCATTATATATGAACATTTCCCAAATAAAAAGTTGGGAGGATATTTGAAGCTGATGCAGGAGATAGCATAGGAAGAACTCTGAGGCTCTGCTGCCCATTGCTGGCCATCAGCTAGTGTCCCAGTTGCCAGGCAACACCTTTTAGCACTTAGCAGCTAAGAATGAGCTGCCAGAGGAAATAAAGGCAGGGACCTCACCATTGCAATCTAACACACTTAGTGCAAGAGGCAAAATGCAAAGGAAGACACGCCTCGCCCGCTGACCCAGCAGTCCCGAGCCTGGTTCGATAAGACTGCTAGGCATTCCGAACACAACTATGAGAGCTAGTTTACTTGGTTGGTTGGAGGTGGGGGGCTCTTGAAAGTCTGTGTATCGTCTCCACTAGCTGGGAAAAGGAAAATTTTGAGGCTGTATTCATCCCAAGGCCTGGAAAGGAGAAGGGGAGGGGTCTACAGTGCCCAAAGAAAAGTCTATAAAACAGCTCTCGTTAACTGCCTGCCTCCCGTCAATTATGCAAAATAAGGGTCTAGAGCAAGATAAGGATTCAGGCTAACAGATTTCCACACATACCTATGTTTGGGTGGTCACGACTCCCCAGGAAAGTTGGCACCACCTTTACCAGTCAATATGTAACTCCCTAACCCCCATCCCACCAACTATATAACTCCTCAGAACAAAGGACTCACTCTCTTGGCCCATTGCCACCCGGCCTCTGACTGGAGGCTGGGGTGGCGGTGGTGTGCCCTCTGGCCACCCTGCTCTTGTCCTCCCATTAGAACTTGGCACCAATAAACTTTGCCTGCATGTTCATGGACTTGATCTATAATTCTTTACTGCGTCCGCAAGAACCAGTTCTCTCCTGTTAACAAGGCTGCTGGAGAAACCTGGGCAAAGCTGAGGGTTCCATGAACACTGTCTCCAAGAATGTGAAACGTTACCCACGGTAGTGTTTTTCCGTGCAATCTAAGGACAGGACTGGACCGACCCAATGGTAGACTTAGGAGCCTGAGGCACATCTAGGCTTAACAAAGAACTTCCTGAGAATCAGAGTTGTCTGACACTGGAAATGTTGCTCTCAGTCAGAGCTCAGCGGCTCAGTGCCTGCACTCAACAGGGCCTGGAGAACATCCAGGATGCTGCGCAGGGGCTTCTGCAGTGGGGAGGTCAAACAGAAAACTCTCAAAATTGTATGTTCTAGAAACACATGTACACCTGCAAGCATACAACCCCAGACAAATAGTCTCTCCAGTGATCTTGGAGAAAATTGCAGAATTCAGAGTCAGGCTGTTCATTTATGTTGACCTAGTGTTTCCCACAGGCAAAACCACACATAAATTCAAATTTCACATTATGCTCCCACTGTCTCCAATTGCCTGGGAAGAATTCTGAATTCTAGCACAATGGCCTGTGTGACACTAATTCCCACAGGCCAAGTGGGTTTTTGAGCTCACCACCCACTCCCACAGGGTCCCGAACTGACCCCCCTCAACTCTAGACCTGGGCTTGCTCAAGTCTCCTCTAATTCCCTCAAGTTTTATCGGTAAAATTTATCACTGTTTCCTTCAAGTTGACCCTTCTTTAAAAGCAAAGGACACGGATTAGATCAATACAAGACAGTGGAAACGGGTGGCTTCTTTTCAGCTGCCATTTGGTCACCTGGAAAGGGCTCACTGTCTAGACAACATGGTCAGCTGTGTCAGTCACCACCAGGAAGGACTACACCTACTTCCACATGCCAATTCTATGAGTAGTAACGTTCCTTTCAAATTTTAATCAGGAAGAAATGGTAAGCCCATTACGCGAGGTTTCCCCACCACCACCTGTCCAAAAACAAACACTCTTTTATGCCAATCTTTATGTATTTATTCACACATACGGTAAAAATATCAGGAGTGAAATCATTATGATATAAGTAACTGTACAAACCGACTCCAAGTGTAGCCAAATTTCCCAAAATCAGAACATGAGCAACAGAGCTCCATAACACCTGTGCACTCACACACTCTTGCCCAGACCCACCCATGCCCTGACAGTCTCAGACGTTAAATGCAGACATAGCCCAGGGCGTCTTCCCTGGCTTATTAGGTCCTAGGGATGGGAAGAGAGAACTGATCAATGAAAGAAGCTGGGGATCCTGGCTGATGTGGCTCAGTTGGAGCATCGCCCCATAACCTAATGGAAGGTTGCAGTCCAGGTGGACATGATCCCCGGTCCAGGTGTGCACAGGAGGCAACCAACTGATGCTTCTCTCTCTACAAGCAATGGAAAAATGTCCTGGGGTGAGGATTTAAAAAAAGGGGTGGAGGGAGACTGAGGCTGCTCACTCTGCTCTGCCAAGGACTTAGATGAGGCAAGATAGGAAACACCACGTCGTTATTTCCTTGGCACAAACCTTCACAGGCAACAAAAAGGTTGAGGGGCTTAAGTTAGTCTCAGGTTTAGATCCAAGTAGGGAAAAAAAGGGGAGGGGGAAATCTGGGGGGAAAATTCTAAAAAAAGGGGAGAGGATTTAAAACTTGATCCCTATTCTCCCATCAGATGGCAAAATGGCCATAAGCAGAACCAGCAGGGCCAAACTGGTACCATCTGACCGTGACTTCATCCAAAGAATGTAGTTTACTTTTACTTTATCTCTGAAAGAGCAAAAAATTTCAGAGGAACAAGAGGGTCATATAAACCCATCATATTAGTGTTTGGGGCAAGATTTCATCTCTTGATTCACACAGCTTGTTTACAGCTCTGAGAGCTCCAGGGAGTGGCCCAACCCCACTCCTTTGCTTAGCCTTCTGAGATGGACAAGTCTTTGGCATTCAGCCAAACGTGAAGCGTGAAAAATAATGCCCGAATCAAAATGGTGTTTTCTAGACAGTGGGACTAGAGAAATTCTATTCAATTCTCCAATTCCTACTTTCTGACACAAAAATTAAAAAAAAAAAATTAATGTGTGATGTTTTGAGCATCTCCACTGATCTATCAAAACAATGATAATACAGAAAGCTACTGTCTAAAAGGAATCATTTCCCAGTGTTCTTGGTAAATGAGCCAGGAATGAGGTGCTGAGCCACATTAACATAGTGCATGAATATAGAAGAGCTGGCCAATCCAAAGGAAATGGCTTTGGGTAGTCAATGGATGGTATTTGGGAGGCAAAGAAAGAAATTTCCTGGTACAAACTTTATGTCCCTAAAGATAGGAAGGTGAGGACAAGGCACTTACACTCCCGAGCAACAGTGCACATTGATTCAACACTAGGGTAATTATCAAGAGCATTCCTGATGACCCCTCACTGAACCAGCAACCAGCCAACTTCACTTTCCAGTTGGACCTTTAGAATAAAGGAAGTCCAAATGCAGAGCTGATGGTGAGAACTGGAATGTTGGCAGACGAAACTACTTAGAGGGAGCAAAAACAAGTTGTCCCCTCCTGGCCCAAGGTGTGTTCTGGATTAGCTCACTGAAATACTGAATTGTAAAATGCTTGGCCTGAGAATATGATAATTTCCCCATAGATGCCTCCTTCTCCGTTTTGATAAAGAGCAAAGAGGGCTCTGAATGAAATCGGACACCAGTTACTGACTTTTTGCACTGGTGGTTACAGCAGGTGTCTTTTAGTACACATCCCCCTTCTGTAGCAGAGGGATAGGGACTGAGACAGGGCTAGAAGCAGCCTGCCCCTTCTTATCCCAAAGCCCTTGTTCAAGCGTACTCGATCCGGGCAGGGCCACAACTACCCTCGTTTTTCCGCTCAGAAGACGGGGTGGTGGCCTTGGCTTCACTACCCATTTCCAGAGGCTTAGATGAGATATAGTCCTTTACTTGGATCTCCATGTTCTTGGCTTTCAGAGTGGCCATGTGCAGCTTCTCCAGGAAATCCGGCATGCCTGTTGGGATAGAGGGAAATTTGAGGAGGCTGACAGACAAACCAGCTGTGGGCTCCAAATGCAGAAGCCCTATTGCCTTTGTGATGGAGCCCATCCCTCCTTACAGAAATCACAGCCTGATCAACAACCTGTGAGTGACAGTTGCCTCTCAAAATGTGTAAGGCATGAAAACAGCTCACGACCTCTGAAGTCTTTTGAAAAGCAGTGCTGAAAGCCACTTAAATCCCAAGTGGCTCTCTTTCAGGTGATGAAAACATCACTTATCAGTAGCACAGCCTATATATCTTCCAAGTTTATTTCAATAAATGTCACACAGAAACACCTAGTCTCCTCTTCATTCTCTTCCTGAGGTACAAGAAGCTGCCAGAAGGAAGAAAATTCACATCAGGGTGCTTTTAAGACAAGGCATTGAAAGGGAAAGGTATAGACACAACCATGCTGTGTAACCTTTGTTAGGACCCAGGTGACTGTCCTACAACCACATTTTCTCTCCCAGATTTTATGGGCCCCCAACACTAAGAAGAAAAATTTGAAATGCATTAAAGTCCACAGTCCATATTTAAGGCATTAAGCAAATGCTCTTCTTAAAACTCCCTTCTGGGCACAGTTCTTTTCTGGGACATCATACTTCTCATCCCTCCAAACCCTGGTGGAGGTTTCCATAGCTTCAGAGTGTTCAAGCATGAGTTTGGAAGGACATTTAATTTCCCCAACAGGGTTCCAGTGACACAAGTACTAATCTTCTTGCTGCCAATAAGAATCTAGAGAAAAACAAGATGCTCAACCCAGGTTCCAGGCCATGCACACAAGTGCCCACTCACCACTGGAAACCATCCAACTAACACAGTAGCGAGGAAACACAGTCTGGGGATTGTCACTGTATGTCAACAAGTAGTCAAAGCCATTCTGGAAAAGAAAACAGCAAAGATGAAGGTACCTGAATTACCCACTACAGCCTGTTACCTAGGCCCACAGGATAACCACGACCTGAATCTGGGGCAGAGTGACACCTGTTTCGCCCTAAGCAGGAGAATTAACACTGAAGAGGCTGGGCCTGCTTGCGAGGTGGGCCCTTGGCTTGAGTCTGAGAACTTGGCTCCTGAAGTGTCCTGTCAACGGTTAACTGATAAGGTTTGGCTCCTTGTGCTTTGTCTATTAGTGCAAAACATACAATTTAGGCTGGGCACCTGCTTTCCTCCCAGGGCTCTGCAATTTTCGTATGCACTAAGCAGTGGGTGCTTATGCGACCACCCTGATAAAATCTCAGGTGCCAAGTCTAAGGGTTTCCCAAGGCAGGAACATCACACCATGTTGCTGCATTGCTGTTGCTGGGAGGAGAATGGGCTCTCTGTGACCCTCATGACAGGAAGAAGGAATGGGAAGCCTGCACATGGACCCCTCCAGACTGCCTTTCCCCTTATGATCCAGCCGTGCATCCTTGTGTATCACCGTAATGAATCTCAGCCATGAGGACAACTATATGTTGAGTCTTCTGAGTCTTTCTAATGAATCTAATGTAGGGTTGGTCTTGAAGACCCCCAAAACATACCCCCAATGTTTAAAGATCTTAATCTTTACTAAAATGGTATTAACTCTACTGCTACTAACACATAGTGCTTAACTATGTCCTAGGAACTGCTTCAACTCCTCACAACAATCCTAGAAAGTGGGAGCTGTTATCCTCTTTTACAGATGGGGAAACTCTGCTCAGAGACGTTAAGTAACTATGCCCAAGGTCACCCCCCACATATTCAATGAGAGCCAACATGAACTCCCATGTACCCGTACTTTCTGAGTCAGCCCTCTCATTGCCTGCTGGAGTGAAGGATGAGGGTTAAGGAGACATATAGGTGTCCTAGTCTCAGCAGAGGTCTGAACCAATTATGCTCCACCCAAAGGGGTAATAAGAGAACCACTTGTGTCTGTCCTTTGTAAGGCAGATGGTCACAACTCCAGGTGGCAGACCTAGGCTTTAAACTCCTATGCCTTTACACCAAAGTTGGCATCTTTTTCCTTGAGTGATCTGTTTAATTTTTATTCATATACTCAACGTTATCTGAATGTCTGCTATGTGTCTGGCACTGTGCTAGGTGCTACTGAGAAAAGAAAAAGAAGTTAGTCTTTGCCCTTGGGAACTTTCAATTAGTAGGCTAACTGGGTGCCGTACCAGGGCTACGGATGGAATGCTATGGAAGAGGAAGGAGAGGTAAGGTCTAGACAACAGGAATGGGAACAGTACCCATCACAAAGGCCGGTTATTAGACTTAGGAAATACACATTTTTTAGTCATCACATTTTTGATCTTGTTGATATTCCTATTCTGATGCTGGTGTGTGTGTGTTTTCCCAGTTAAAGTAAATGAGTGTTACATTGGGGTGGTGAATTGAGAATTGAGTTTTTTAGCCCAGGGGAAAATGGTAGATTTAAAATACAAATAAAAATTATACAGTCCTGTGTTTGAATTAGTAAATCCTAAGTATTAGTATGCACTTAGGATTTATCTTAAAAATAAGCAAAACTTATTACTTAGTTCTGTTGTGAAACCTAAGAACAAAAAGCAGGCCACTACTATGAGTACTCCAGGAGATAAACTGTGGTACTTGAGTGACACTTTCTAAAGAGGAACCAGGGCTCCCCAAAGATATATGAATGTCCAGGTTTAGAGCTAAAACTATACAAAATGAAGCTGGTATATCTGGTAACACGAGAAAAGAGCTAAGGTCAAGTCAAAGAACTCGAGCGAGTAAGACAAGGCTCCTAATGGCCAAACACAGGACAATTTGAACATCAATAAGAATAACTAGCCCTGGCTGGTGTAGCTCAGTGGACTGAGTGCCAGCCTGTGAACCAAAGGGTCATGGTTCGATTCCCCAGTCAGGGCGCATGCCTAGGTTGCCGGCCAGGTCCCCAGTAGGGGGCACACAAGAGGCAACCACACATTGATGTTTTCCTCTCTCCCTTTCCTTCACTCTAATAATAAAGAAATAAAATCTTTAAAAAAAAACAGGAATAACTATAATGGATTAAAGCTAACCAAATATATATATTCTGAGTTTCTAATGGTTTTTTTTTTTTAAAGTTACCTTTGGAGGATCCCAAGTTGAAAAAAATTAATTCATTATTATGAGAACTAGTATGTAAAGGAAACAAACCAAGTGTTTCTCTTATCTCTATTTCCTATGTAAACTATAGGAAACCAAATAGCTGATGAGAAAAATTTTCACTAAGTATTTCAACTAATAAATGGAAATAAATGAAGAACAAATAAAGGAATCACAAAATCAGCATTTTGTAATGCATGATAAAATGATGGATATGAAAAATAATCATTAAATGCTTCTAAATTCACAAAGAAAGGGACAATTAGACATTTGCCTTCTAGTGAAGTGGTCTTGACCCAAACAAAACAATGCAAACCTATTCAAGCCTCTAGTCTAAGGACCAATATGCAGGAAATAGAAGGGACAGAGAAGTATGCCAAATAACACCGTGGACACTGTGGGGACACAATCAGCAAGACAAAACCCTGATCTTCAAAAAAATACAATTGCAAGGCCCTGGCTGGGTAACTCAGTTGGTTAGAGCATCATCCCAATACACCAAGGCTGCAGGTATGATCTCTGGTTGGGGTACATACAAGAAGCAACCAATGAGTGCATGGATGGGTGGAACAACGAATCAGTCTCCTCTTTCTCTCTAAAAAAATCAGTAAATAAAAAAATTTTAAATTATTTGAAAAAATACAACTATAAAGAAAACAAGGAAAACTTAATGATTTCAAGAGACTGCAGACATAGTATGGAGGATTTTCAAACGTGGCAGAGTAGGTGGAAGCTGCACCTACCTCCTTCCATGACTACATCAAAATTACAGAACAATCAATCTGGATAACCATCTGAAGATTAGCTGAACAGAAAGCCTATAACTAAGAATATAGAGAAGAAGCTACTACATCTAGATTGACAGTAAGGGCAGAGACGCTAGATGGGCTGGCCCCACAGCCACACGTGGCAGTTGAGAATCCTGGAGTAACATCTCAGCTGCAGAGGTCCTCCCTGAGGCCCAAAGGATCTCAACCCCATGCAGGGCTCCTCAGCCCAGAGCAGCAGTGCTGACTATGAGCCTACATAATACATGGCTGTGGAAATCCGCGGGAACTCCATCCTCCTGAGTGTGGCAGTGGCAGCGAAACCCAGGCACCCTCTTAAAGGGACAGGGCACAAAATCTCACTCGCAGGCACTCATCCTGGGCTCCAGAGGGGCAGCAGCGTAGAGGGTGCTGGCATCAAACAGGGAGAGACCGAGTTGTATGGCTTTGAGGAGAGGGGTGGAAGAAGTGCCACTAATGTCCCTGGTGTTAAGTCCCTCTCCCAAACTGCCCATGAATGCCATCTTTTCTGGGTCAAGTACTTCCACCACATGGCATTAGCCTGGGGAGCGACACTAGCTCTACCCCAACGACTCCCAACTCCCACAGGGCTGTAAGCTCTGCCAGTTGCAACCAGCATGGGTTCACATAACAGTTTTTTCACACCCTGAGGCCGTGCCCTGCCATGCTTGCACAGGGCAGTGGCCACCCTTACTTGAAAAATTCTCAAGAAATACTGAGTAGGCTGGGGGTGGGGAACGGGGCAGGGGTAGTAACCAAACACACATAAGCAGAGAATGAGTTGTGTGGCCTTAGGTGAGGGCTGTCTTCCTTCCTGTGTGCCTGACAGGCACCACCCTTCCTACACTAAGCCCTCCCTCCACAGGGTCAAATATTACTCTCCTTTAGCCTAATGAACTCTACTGGTTGGTTTCAGACCAAAAGAGAGTACAACCTGTTAAGTTTCACAAGCAAGGCACTCAAAGGTAGGTCTTGGCAGACAATGGACCCGGCTGTATGAACTCCACCTCCTGCGGTCAGCCCCCACTCCACCCCCCAGCAGCTCATACAACGTGGTGGGGCCAGCCTGAGGCCCCACCCACTAATGTGCCAACAGCAATCAAGACTCAACTACAATAGGCCCTGGCTATTGTGGCTCAGTAGGTTGAGTGCTGGCCTGCAAACCAAAGGGTTTCCGGTTCGATTCCCAGTCAGGGCACATACCTGGGTTGCTGGCCAGGTCCCGAACAGGGGCACCCGAGAGGCAACCACACACCACGCACTGATGTTTCTCTCCTCTTTCTCCCTCCCTTCCCTCTCTCTAAAAATAAATAAATAAATAAAATATTTTTTTAAAAAAAGGATAAACCTTTAACCAGACCCATCAAGGAAAAAGAGGATATGCCCTCTTTTTCTGAGCTGGTGTGGCTCAGTTGGTTGGATGGTTGTGTCATAGACCAAAATGAGTCGTGGGGTTGATTCCTGGTCAGGCACATAAGAGAAGGCAACTGATCAATGTTTCTCTTCTCACTCTCTCTAAAAGCAATGGAAAACCATCCTCAGATGAGAATTTAAAGAGAGAGAACCCAAATAAATAAAATCAGAAATGAAAAAGGAGAAGTGACAAGGGATACCACAGAAACACAAATTATAAGAAACCACTATGAACTATTATAAGCCAATAAATTGGACAATCCAGAAGAAATAAATTCCTAGAAACATACAATCTTCCGAAATTGAATCCAGAAAACACAGAAAATCTGAACTGATTACAATCAACAAAATCAAAGTAATAAAAAAACTCCCAACAAACAAGTCTGGGACCAGACGCTTCACAGGTGAATTTTACCAAGGATTAAAAAAATTAACACTTATCTTTTTCAAACTATTCCAAAGATTTCAAGAGGGAAGACTCCCAATGCTCATTTTATGAGGTCAATGTTATCCTGATTCCAAAAACAAATAAACACATAACAAAGAAAGAAATTTATAGACCAATATTCCTGATGAACATAGATGCAAAAATCCTCAACAGAATATTAGCAAACCAAGTTCAGCAATACATTAAAAAGATCATACACCATGATCAAGTGTGATTCATTCCTGAGATGCAAGGACTGGTTCAAAATTGATTTGTTGAAATCAATGAACATAAACAAAATGAAGGATAAAAAAACCATATGATTATATCAATAGATGTAAAAGAATTTGTCAAAATCCAATGCCCCACTTATGATAAAAACTCTCAACAAAGTTGGAATAGAGGCAACATATTTCACCATAATAAAGGCCGCATATGACAAGCCCACTGCTAACATCATACTCAACAGGGAAAAACTAAAAGTATTTTCCTTAAGATCAGGAACAAATGATGTCCACCTCCATCACTGTTTTTCAACACAGAATTGGAAGTCCTAGCCACGGCAATCAGACAAGAAGAAAGAAAAGGCATTTACATTGGAAAAGAACAAGTAAAACTGCCATTATTTGCAGATGAAATGATACTATATATATATATATATATAACCCTAAAAATTCCACTGAACTACTATAACTGATAAATGAATTCAGCAAAGTAAAAGGATATAAAATATTTCAGAAATCAGTTGCATTTTTAAACACCAATAATGAACTTTCAAAGTAACTAACAATCCCATTTATTACTGCATAAACAAACAAACAAACAAAAAACTAGGAACAAATTTAACCAAGGATGTAAAAGACTTGTACTCAGAAAATTATATGACAATGAAGAAAGAAACTGAAGATACAAATAAATGGAAGCATATACTGTATTCCTGGATAGAAAGAATATCATTAAAATGTGCATTCTATGCAAAACAATCTATATATTCAATGCAATCCCTATCAAAATACCAATGGCATTTCCCCACAGAACTGTAACCAAAATCTGAAACCCCAAAAGCCCCTGAATAGTCATAAAATCTTAAGAACAAAGTTGGAGGTATTGTAGTACCTGATATCAAACTATACTACAAGGCCATAGTAATCAAAACAGCATGGTAGTGGCATAAAAACAGACACATAGATCAATGAAACAGAAAAGAGCCCAGAAATAAACCCACGCATATATGATCAATTAATGTATGACAAAGTAGGTAAGAACATACAACAGGGTAAGGACAATGTCTTCGATAAATGGTGTCGGGAAAATTTAGATATATGCAAAAAAAGTAAAGAGACCACCTTCTTACATCACATACAAAAATAAACTCAAAACAGATTACAGACTTTGTAAGACTTGAAACCATAAAACTCCAAGAAGAAAACACAGGTAGTACACTCTGAACATTTCTCTTAGCAAATACTTTTTCTGATGTATCCCCTTATGCAAGGGAAACAAAAGAAAACAGTAAACAAATGAAACTACATCAAACTAAAATTTTTTTGCAAAGAAAATCAACAAAATGAAAACACAACCCACTGAATGGGAGAAGATATTCACCAATGATATGTCTGATAAGGGATTAACACCCAAAATTGATAAAGAACTCATACGATTCAACACCCAAAAAAAATCCAATTAAAAAATGGTCAGAGGATCTGCACAGACACTTCTCCAAAGAGGACATACAGATGGCCAACAGACACATGAAAAGATGCTCAATGTCACTAATTATCATAGAAGTGCAAATTAAAACCACAATGAGATATCACCTCACACCTGTCAGAATGGCTCCCATCAATAAATCAACAAACGAGTGTTGGTGAGGATGTGGAGAAAACAAAACCATTGTGCATTCTTGGTGAGAATGAAAACTGGTGCAGCCCCTATGGAAAACAGTATGGAGGTTCCTCAAAATATTAAAAATGAAACTGTCTTCTAACCCAGCAATTCCACTGCTGGGTATATAGCTGAAGAAATCTGAAACACTAATTGGAAAGAATATAAGCAAACCTATGTCCATTGCAGTGCCATTTATAATAACCAAGGTATGAAAGCAACCCAAGTGGCCATCAACAGATGGCTGGATAAAGAAGTTGTGGTCCATATATAAATGGAATATTACTTAGCTATAAAAATGAAAGCTTAACATCTGCAATAGCACAGATGGACCAGGAGTGTATTATGCTAAGTGAAGTAAGTCAGACAGAAAAAGACAAATACCATATGATTTCACTTACATAAAGAATCTAAAAAGCAAAATAAATGAACAAAACAGAAACACATTCATAGATATAGAGAACAAACTGATGGTTGTCAGGGGAAAGAGTTTGAGGGGCTGGGTGAAAAAGGTGAAGAGAGTGAAAGTACAAATTGGTAGTTACCAAATAGTCACAGGGGTGTAAAGTACAGCATAGGGAATATACTCAGTAATACTCTAATAACTATGTATGTGCCAGGTAAGTACCTAAAATATTGAGAGGGTCACTTTGTAAATTATATGACTGTCTAACTACTGTGTACACCCAAAACTAATATTAAATAATACTGTCAAAAACGAATGTCAAAAAAATAATGAAATTAGCCCTGGCTGGTGTAGCACGGTGGATTGAGTGCCGGTCTGTGAACCAAAGGGTCTCTGGTTTGATTTCCCAGTCAGGGCACATGCCTGGGTTGTGGGCCAGGTCCCCAGTAGGGGGCGTGAGAGGCAACTACACATTGATGTTTCTCTCCCTTTCTTTCTCCCTCCCTTCCATCTAAAAATGAAATACATAAAATCTTTAAAAAAATAATGAAATTAACTTTTCCTTTAAAATTAGACATATATTCTCTTCTAGATATCTGAGGATTTATATTCCCCTCTGAAAGCAATTTTATATTCAGTGTACAGCCGGTTATTCTGAGGCTGATGGTCTAGTACAAGAATTACATAAACCTTCCATTCTTCCACTTTCTTTCTCTTCCTGACCATTGGTCATTTTACTGTTCATTCAATCATGTGCCAGATGGGGAACTAAAACATGCTGACAGTTGTTGAGGGTAGAGGTGTCTTACCAAAATGTACAAAGTGAGCACCAGTTCCAGATTCTGAGGACATGAGTTTAATCTGTGATTGTACTGCTTACCAGAATAGACAGTAAATGCTGCCTGGTGTTTGGGCTTGGAGGTCAGTTTTACCTTGGACTGAAAACTAAGCTCCTACCACTTATTGTTTGTGTGACTATGGGCAGCTGAAGTAACTGTAATGCATATCAATTTATTGATCTATTCATTGGGAATGACAATACCTATCTCACAGCACTGTAATGAAACAATTCACATGTAAAGCACTAGAGGCTGTTGTTATACATAATGGTAACCATTATTATCACAGTTGTATAAAATCAAATGTCCTTTAAGTTTCTGTCTTAAGTGCCCTAACCTGTAAACTAATGTCTGCCTCACAGACTTGTTGTAAGAATTATTGTACTTGATAATATGAAAGTATTATGAACCTAAAAGGCAAAAAAGCATTAGTCATAGCAAATTGTTTTAAAAAATGACACAGTATAAATAAGCTTCAATGTCGAGATATTTGGATCCTGATTCTAATAAACCGATTAAAAAAACATTCATGGACAACCAGGAAAATTAAAACGCTGACTAGATACTTGTTATTAGGGATTATTTACTGTTTCCAAAAATCTTTGAGATAAATACTAAAAAATCTATAGAAAGATTCTTTTATGAGTTCCTCTATAACAAAGCTAGACTTTGCTTCAAGATAATCAGGGGAGTGGGAAAAGGTACAGATAAAACAAGTCTGGCCATGAGCTGATCTCTTTTGAAGCTGGGATGGATACATCAGGTTATTGCTAATTCTTTTTATCTTTCACATACATTTTAAATTTTCCATAGTAAAAAATGAAACAAAACAGCATTTCTTGGCTCGTGAATGTATTTTCCATCAGGCAAATCCAAACTTGGTTGCCTTTTTCTAGTACCCTTTGTATAGGTCAATGTAATTTATCACTCCCCTTATCTGCTATCTTCCTTTCTACGCAGTGAGACTGAACACACACAGGGTTCATTCTTATCTTTGTCTCTGGCTGAATCAAGCCTTCCAGTCCCCTTCCTGGTTTCCTCCACCTATAGTCCACCTGCCTTTTTACAAAAACCAACTCAAGCCTTACCTTTTTCATAAAAGCTTGCCACAAATATACTAAAAGAATCATATAGATAATTCCTAATGTCCACCCACCTCAACTAAAGAATTATTTACTGGGTGCCTACTAGATGCAACGCGCTCTGCCAGGTGCTGAACTATGTCTTAGCTGTTTCGTGCTCACTTTCTAAAGATAGCAATGCTGGAACTCAAGTCACTTTTTCCCCAACAGAATTACATGGACAAGATTCAGATTTCAAAAGCAACATAAAGGAAAGGAGTGAGGCGTAAGTCTGCCTCCTAAACTGTTCCCAGCCTGACCTAGACTCCCCTTCCTAAAGGCAACTGACATCAATAGCAATCTTATTTCTTTTCTGTCTTCTAAAGGACGCCCAAACATTTTTTAACCACAACACACTGTAAATAATCCTTTTCACACGCAACCCAGTTCACTCTCCCAGCTTCTCTCAGAGACATACACTCATACACATTATATAACCAAACAAAAAGTCTCATGAAATACACTCACACTCAGATAGCTTCTACTGTTTTACTTAACTCTTTTCCTTTGTCACATTAGCCATAATTCACTAAACTAATTTTCTCCTCCATTAATGGGTACTCAGACATGGTTTGAAACAGTTACTTCTCTAAAAATAGTTCTGAGGTAAACACAGGGATCTATCTCCCAGTAAAAAGAGAGGCAAACATCACATTGCCTGAGGTGACCCCCAATTTCTGTCATAGTTAAAGTCCCACTCCAGGTGGCATAAATAAAACAACTTGATGAAAACAAGAAAACCACACTAAAGAACAAAGTTCATATAGCTCTAAAACAAAAGTGATGGGAAGAAAAAAAATGCCATTATAAAGTGAAACAGGTGCTTGATTCAGCAGCACATGTACTAAAAATATACAGTGAAATAGAACTAAAAACAGCAACTATGAGAATCAAAATATATCCTTAACAAAGACTTGGCTAAAAACCAACATCAAAACACTCCACTAAACCAAGAAAACATTCTCAAAGAACAGTCATAGAAATTTTAAAGCAGGCTTGCCCTGGCTGGTATAGCTCAGTGGACTGAGCACCAGCCTATGAACCAAAGGGTCACTGGTTTGATTCCCTAGTCAGGGCACATGCCTGGGTTGCAGACCAGGTACCCAGCTGGGGGCGCATGAGAGGCAAGCACACACTGATGTTTCTCTCCCTCTCTCTCTCCCTTCCCCTCTCTCTAAAAATAAATAAATAAAACCTTAAATAAATAAATAAATAAAATTTTAAGGAAGGTAGACAGCAATAGTCTAACCCAGCGATTTTTAACTGTGTGCTGCAAGAATTTTTAAAACATGCAATATTTGCCTAGTCGGGGGCACTATTTCTTTTCCTTAAGACTGTCTAATAAAAAAAATGACAACAGCCAACATAAAAATAGCCACCTGCTGTGAATGAATCAAAATTATACATATATTTTTCTCAGACTGGCTAAAAATATATTTTTTGGTGTGCCAAAGAATGTTAGTAATTAGCTTATGTGTACTATGAGATGGAAAAGTACTCACTCTAGGTCCTAAAGAATGCTGCTAACCACAGGTTAATGAGTCAGGGGCTATCATCTCGTTTCTCAGGTAAATGGGACATTGTCGTGGGGGGATGACCCAGGTCTATCAGCCCATGACAGGGGTTCCCAAAGTGCAGTCCACAGACCAGCAGCATCAGCCTTACCTAGGAACTTCTTAAAAATGCAAATATCCAGGCCACGGTCTAGCACTGCACCGTCATAAGCTCCAGCAGATTCTGAGAACCACTGTCCTACAGCAACCCACACCCTCCCCGTTTCAGATAAAAGGCATTCCCTGAGAAAATTCCAAAGCCACTACACATCACCTCTTAGATGATGTAAAACTCACCTCATCAAATGACTTGTGGGGACGGATAACCATTTGGGATTCATACGATCTGACCCTTACGAATTCTGGAGACTCCGGCACACTAGGGTGCTCCACGGCACTGGTAAAGAGAAAAGTTAAGGAAAACTGAGTAATGTCAGGGCACAGGCCTGGGTTGCGGGCCAGGTCCCCTTTGGGGGGCACACGAGAGGCAACCGCACATTGATGTCTCTCCCTCTCTTTCTCCCTCCCTTCCCCTCTGTCTAAAAATAAAATAAATGAAATCTTAAAAAAAAAGAAAAAGAAAAAAAATACAGCAGAGGAGTCGCTACAACAAATGAACAGAGTAATTTCTCAAGTGAGTTCCTTTGGTAATTCCCAGCTCACTAAGCTGTGTACTGAAGACAGAGTACTTCTTTTTAAAATTACCAATATTAAAAAACTGAAGAAATGATTTAATGAAAAGCTTATATCCCTTCAATCTCATGTTCTAGTTGGGATAGAGTGAGCTCAGGTTTCACTTATAAGGGTACTGAGAACATGCAAACCCACCATAGGCATATATGAATGAAGAACATAGCTAAGAGAACTCAGCAGGAACCCCAGGTAACCATACATACCGTGACACCAACACCATCACATTGTTTTCCTGATCCACGCTATACCGCCGAACATAAACATAATCCCGTGAGTACATTGGATACTAAAAAAAAAGAGCAGGATTATTGTTCTGCCTCACATGGACATGACAAAAATAAAACCAGGAATAAAAATACTCACAGGAAAATGTGTTACCCAGTGAAGAACCTCAGAACCACTAACCACGTCTCTCTCAATCACTTCCAGTTTGATTACCAGGGCATCCCATTTTTTTCTATACTCTGTATCCAGCTATGGAAAGAGAAAAGACCCAAGAGATTTAAAACAAAGCTGCAGAAGCCTTCTCCAGAAGCTTAAGCCTCTGACCCAAGGACTTTTTTCTGAAACAGTGATCAACTATAACACAGTAAACGGCTGTGTTTACTATAGAGGAGTCTTTGAAAATCTCTTCTTGTAGGCCAACACCATTACCATGAAAGTGAATCATAGTAAGAAAAAGACAAATCAAAGAACAGTGTAAAAAAATACTGTATGACAGGTATGCCTGGGAAACATACAACAGATAGTGATATAAATGTGTAAGGGTAAAACAATTCTAGAAAGTTTTAAACAGACAAAAAGTCCAAAAGGATGAGCAGATACCTCACAGAAAGAAATGCAAGTAGCATATTTAAAATTTTTGCTATCATTAGTAACTAAGGAATTTCAAAATAAAACACTATCATACGCATCCAAAACAAAAATTTCAATATAAGCTGACAAAATTCAGTGCGTGGGGGAAAGTGTGCACCTGCATATTATAGTGGCTGTTACAATCATCAACTAGTTACTGAAGGTCCAGCAAAACAAATAAAAAATCAAGGAGCAAAAAAACTTGATTGCAAAACTCCAGATGGTCCTGCCTCCACTTTTCATGTTTCCCCCGCAAGGACAAAAGCAGTCTTTGAACAGATATCGTCTTTAAAAAAATACCTTCACTGTGGAAATGTTTCAAATTACTAACTCCTGACTGAATCTATACTAAACAGGAAAATGCTACTAAGGACCCTATTGGGGCCATACATAAAACCATAATACAAACAGAAAATTATGTAAGTGTTGCGTAAGTGTTGCATCAATGTTAAATTTACCGACTTTGTTTAATGGTACCATGGTTAGTTAAGAGAGTATGTTTAGTTTAGTAAATATACACTGAAGGATTATAAAATAAAGGACCAGGTATGTAACTTACCCTCAAATTGTTTAGGAAAAAAAAACAACTATAAATCCTTATAAAACATATTAAAGCATTCAAATACATCCCTCTATTTGATCTTTCCAACAGCCCTGTGAGGAAATGTACACTTGCATATTACATTGGGTGTTATAATCAACTAGTTATTGAAGGGGTAAAATTGGTCTCATCCCCACTAGACAACAACATAAGTCAAATGTTTACGCAGATGCTATTTAACATGAGATGAGGGGTAACAGAGATGGATGGATGTACTGAAGCCAATGTCTTCTGAGACAGAGAAATTATTCATGTGGATGGTGGTTAAGTGAATTTCTAGGCTTAGAGGCTCAAATGTGGGGAGAAAAATTTACTCACCTGAACATTGAAGAATTGCCTGGGTGTCACATCTGTGTAGGTTCCAAAAACTAGAATGACAAGTTAAGAACCATGGATGTTTGCCACACTCTCATCATTTACCTAATCCTATCATTTAATTGTTTTTCAACTATAGTTTTTTAAAAGATTTTATTTATTTATTTTTAGAGAGGGGAAGGGAGGGAGAAAGAGGGCGAGAGAAACATCAATGTGTGGTTGCCTCTCGCATGCCCCCTATGGGGAACTGGCCTGCAACCCAGGCATGTGCCTTGACTGGGAACTGAATCAGTGACTCTTTCATTCGCGGGCCAAGCACTCAATCCTCTGAGCCACACCGGCCAGGGCTCAATTACAGTTCTGACAGATCTTAAAGGCAGATTCAGAAACTAGAAGTCTTATCGGGGTAGCAAAGCACCCTACTGCAAAGTATAGCAAAGAAGACACTGAGACACTTGTCATCTAGGAGAGGAAAAACAACAAACAGTAAAACATGGCAAATTTCCTGAGAAACAACCAGAACGGTTTAAAGAATGAAGAACAGAAGGCCTGCGCACCTGGTCAACCATGGAACACACTTACAAAGTAGCCAAATTGGGCTTACCTCTGTACTGGTAAAGATGGGTGCCTATAATAGGGCGCCGCCACAGCTTAAAGTGTTTCTTATCCATCACCATTTCCCATGGTTGTTCTTTGCCCCCTGAATCTTCATTCCCTTCTGTTTGGGATTTTGGTTCTGGAGGGTGGCGTTCAACCCCAGGGCTCTGAAACATAGCTGACATTTCCTCCAACCGTTTCATTTCATCAATGGATCTGAAAAGGAGAAAAACAGGTATGGTGCAGGTGGTCGGAGTCGGCCCTGGGAAAAGACATGTCTACACAAATATTTGCATAAGAATAACGTAGGTTTAAAAGACCATAAAGTAAAGTGAATAAAAACGTGAGTTCTGGGGTCTGATTCCTACTCCAAAATTCATTAACTAATATATTTAATTACTTATCTAGTCCCCATTTCTTAATTTGTAAAATGGGGATAACAATAGTGCCTACCCCAAAGGTGGAGTGTAAAAATTAAATAAATTTATATGTAAATTGGCCTTCGTATGTTAACTATTAAAGTTATGAATGAGTCCTGGCTGGTGTGGCTCAGTGGATTGAGTGCCAGCCTGCGAACCAAAGGGTCTCCAGTTCAACTCCCAGCCAAGGCACATTCCTGGGTTGGGGGCACTCGAGAGACAACCACACACTGATGTTTCTTTTCTCTTTCTCCCTCCCTTCCCCTCTCTCTAAAAATAAATAATAAAATCTCCAAAAAATATTGTTTTTAAAAAAAGTTTTATTAAAGTGAAAGATCATTCAATACCCTTTGCCTATTTTTTTTTGTTTATTTTTGTTTATTGGCTCTATTGCTATGAGTAGTTAGGTGGAAATTCACAAAATCAAAACACAAATTTAATCATTTTAGGGGTTTTTAAACATGCATTTTAAAGACATAAATAATGATGTTTAGCTTTATCTAAAAAGCTAAATTCGGACTTTAAACCGAATTCCTCTTTGTCATTTCTACTAGATCTTTGCCAAGAGTTGTATGCAAGTGTGAAAAAATTAGACTGCAAAAGTGTGTTTTCTTAATCTTTTTTAGGGATGCATATTTGCATTATATTACATAAACCCTAAAGTTCATAAATTTTTATTTTTACTACTACTTCTTGTATGATTTTTTTCATTTATGTTTTTCTTCCTCTTCTCAGTTCCATACATTCAGCCTGAAGAAATAGGGCTCAGCTGAAGGGAAACAGTTGGAAAGGGAAAGAGAGAGAGAGAGAGAGAGATAGACAGAGAGAGAGAGAGAGAGAGAGAGAGAGAGAGAGAGAAAGAGTGAAAACCATATGGGAAGCTGGATAGGGACAAGGTTGAAAAATATCTGCTTTTCATCTTTAATTCTCCCAAGATGATAGAGTGTGCATTAGGCAGCTCCGAGTCTGAAAGCGGCACCTTGACGCTCAAATGGATATTTTTTTCTCCCTCTTTTGCCTGTTTTTAATTGGGTTGTTTGTCTTCTATTAAATTATAGGTGCTTATATATTTTTTTGCCTCTCTTAAAAAGATGTAATTCATTTACTATAAGAATCATCCTTTTACTGTATGCAATTCAGTGCTTTTTAGTATAGTCACAAGCTTGTGCAACCATCACCACTATTCCAGAACATTTTTATCATCCCCAAAAGAAACCTATGCTTATCAAGAGTTACTTCCCATTCCTGCCTCCCCAAAGACCCAGGCAACCACTCATCTACTGTCTCTATGGACTTACTTATTCTAGACATTTCATATAAATGGAATCATACAATATGATCTCTTATGTCTGGCTTTTTTCATTTAATCTATTTTCAAGTTTCATTCACGTTGTTTTTATTCCTTTTTATGGGTAAATAATATTCCATTGTATGGGCACATCACATTTTATTTATCCATTCATCAGATAATGGACATTTAGGTTGTTTTCACTTTTTGCCTATTATAATATGGCTTTGAACGTTTGTATACACATTTTTGTGTAGATGTAAGTTTTTAGTTCTCTTGTGTAGATTCCTAGGAATAGATTTGCTGGGTCACATTTAACTTTTTGAGGAACTGCCAAATTATTTTTCAAAGCAGCTGCACCATTTTATACTCACACCAACAATGTTCAAGGGTTCCAACTGCTTCACACCCTTGCCAACAATTGTCATTGTCCATCTTCTTGATTCTAGTAATCCTAGTGCATGTGAAGTGGTATCTCATGGGGCTTTCAATTTGTACTTCCCTAATGACTAATAATGTTGAGCACATTTTCATGTGCTTATTGGCCATTTGTGTCTCTTTGGAGAAATATATATTGAAATATTTAACTATCTTTACATTGAGTTGCCTTTTATTGTTGAATTGTAAGAATTCTTATTATTCTGGATATGAATCCCTTATCAGATATATAATTTATAAATATTTTCTTCCAAAGGAATGTTGTCTTTTCACTTTCTTGATAGTGACCTTTGATGCACAAGTTTAATTCTGATGAAGTCCATTTAATCTATTTTTTCTCTGATTGCTTATGTTTTTGGTGTTATATCAGACCTTTGCCCAATTCAAGATCTTAAGGACTTATATCTATATTTTTTTCTACGAGTTTTAGTTTTAGCTTACATTTAGGTTTTTGATCCATTTTTGTGTATGATGTGAAGTAGGGAGTCTAAATTCATTATTTTGCATGTATATCTCCAGCTGTCCCAGTACCATTGGTTGAAGACTATTCTTTCTTTACTGAACTGTCCTAGCACCTTTGCTAAAAATTAATTCACCATAAATGTAAGAGCTTATTTCTAAACTTTCAATTTTATTTCAACAATTTGTACATCTATCCTTATGCCAGTACCATATCATATTAATTATTGTTAATTTTTGAAATTGGGAATGATGAGTCCCCCTCAAGATTGTTTTGACTATTCTTTCTTTCATTTCCATGTAAGTATCAGTTTACTTACATGGAAATTTCCACAAAATAGCCTATGATTTTAATAGGAATTGTGTTGAATTATAGACTGCTACAGCTCGTATTATCATCTTAACAATATTAAGTCTGCTAATTCATGAACACAGTATATCTTCCCATTTATGTTTTTAAAAATTTCTTTCAATGATCTTTTGCAGTTTACTGTGTCATTCACTTTTGTTAAATTTATTCCTTAATATTTTATCTTTTGGTGCTATTATAAATGAAATTGTTTTGATTTTATTTTTGGATTATTCATTGCTAGTGTATAAAAATATGATTTTTAAATATTGATCATGTATCCTGCAACCTTGGTGAACTCATTTATTAGCTCCAATAGGTTCCTGTGGATTCCTTCAGATTTTCTATATACAAGATTAGGTCAACTCAAATAGACAGTGTCGCTTCTTTTCCAATCTGGATGGCTTTTATTTCATAGTCTTGCCTGATTTCCCTGGCAAGTACATACATTACAATGTTAAATAGGAGTGGAGAGGACATCTTTGTCTTGTTTCTGACCTTAGGGGAAAAGCTTTCAGTCTTTCATTATTAACTATGCTGTTAGTTACGTTTTTCATAGGTGCCCTTTATAAGGTTGAGGAAGTTTCCTTCTAATCTTTGTTTATTAATATAATGTTTTCTTTTTTTAAACACAAAAGAAGGTTGGATTTTGTCAAATGTTTTATCCGCATTGAGATAATCATGTGGTTTTTGTCCTTTATTCCATTAATATGGTATATTGATTTTTATATGATGAACTAACGTTGCTTTTCTGGGTTAAATCCCACTTTTCCATGGTAAATAATGCTTTTTATATGCTGCTGGATTCAGTTTGTTAGTATTTTGTATAGGACTGTATAAAGCTTTAAAACATTCAAAACAATACCATATACCATACTGAGTGTCATTATACATCATTTAGGGATGTGTGTATAAGAATAAAAGACAGGGGGAATAAAATACAACATATTGGGATAATCTGGAGGAGAGAGGATTTTCAATTGGAAAAGGGTATGGTGGTTTTAACTTATTTATAATATTTCTTAAAAATGACTATATTTGTAACATTCATGTTATTCTTTAAATCTTTTATATACTGAAACATTTTATAATAATTTTCTAAAACACGGCTTGTACTTTCCCCATAACCTTTAAATAGCAGACAGGAAAGAAAGACTGTTGTCTATGTATGTCATACAGAACTCTTCTGCGATTCAAGGCTATTAAAAGCACCAACTACTGATACATTCTGTCTTACGTTCCCTTTTACCTCTTCAACCTTCAAAAAAAACAAGCTTCAAGGTTAACTTCTAGTAATTAGCACATATACATTTACCCCATTTATTTTACATAACACATTATTATTTATCTGCCTCCCTTATTAAACTATGAATTCCCTAATGGCCCCAAATCGGTCGTTACATATTTGTATTCCCAGCTCCTAGCAAGTACCTGGTAAACATTAGATGCTCAACAAATATTTACTGTATAAATTGAGCAAATAAATATGAAAGTAAGCCTCAATAATCCAAATTCTTATTAAAAGTCTACATTAATACAGTGTTTTAAAAGTCAAAAATTCAAAGTTATACTGGCAACCCAAGATTAAAAGTTTAGAGAAATAAAAATTGATGATGAGTATAGAGATCTGTGTTTTAGCCCTGGCTCTGCCAACTAGCAGTGTTATCTTATGCAAGTCATTTTACCTGTAAAGCGTTTAGCACTAAAATTCCAATTGTCTGAATTTTAAACTTTAGAGTTGGATGAAAATATTTACTTGGGGGGAAATTTGTTGTTCTGACTGCCTGAAAACTTTTACAATTTGGGGAGACTCCCAGAATAGATGGGAAGCAGCCCCCTTCTCTGTTAAGAGACTTCTGGTGGAGACTTCTGAATCCTGAGGAAATAAGAAAGGCACAGGATCTTTTGAAGATTATTCTCAGTGATCTTGAGGGAGAATGCAGTAGTGCGACCAATCTAGGGGAAACAAAAACCACCAACAGTGTCTTAAGGATATTATTCCTGTAGCTGTTCTTGGCTGTTTCTCTTGGCCAACTCGTACTTTGGCCTTCTTATCAATGTTCTGAGTGACCTAACACCTTTCTGATTAATTCCTTTTTGTCTGAATTTAACCAATATCAGTTTTTTTATACTAATATTCTGATGAAAGGTTTAACCCATTTAGAAAAGTTTTAATCTGAATTAAAAGTTGCAAAATAGCATTCACTGCCACCACTGCAAACACTTACAGAAATAGGGAAGGAACTTTAGAGTAGGCAATAAGATCTTGCAGAGGAAAAAGCAAAAGCAAAACCACAGCTAGACTTGCTCAGTGCATCACATGGCATCAATTAAGGACTTTGTCGGATTAGTTAAGTATGCTTTGATTAAAAATAAGCACCACTCTCAAATGTCATCCTTAACACATAATGAAGAGGGGCAGGAATATTTTATTAAAAATACATCTCACTGAATTACAGAGTAATAAGGAAATTAAACTATATGACTATAAGCAATATTTTTAATGGCCACCTAAGACTCAAGGGGGCACAGAGGTTCTGACCCGTATAATTAACAGTAATAACAGTAATAATTAACCCGTAAAAAAACAGTAATAAGCAGCCTTTATTAAAATCATGAGACTAACTTCCCAAAGGGAACTAGAAACGTCTTGTGAAGAAATAATGTTCATTTTTTTGAAGTAATGTTCATTTTTTGAATAGCACAATATGAATGCTGGAGCAAGACTGCGTCATGAAAATGTAAATGATCATCTTTCCAGGTCCATATCTCTGAAAGGTCTGAACTGCTACATGCAGACATATCAGACCCAGGTGCACCAAAGTCACTCACGACCCTATATGCCAAGGAAGGAAAATCCTCTCACCACATATCTCTGTAGCCTGCTGTGCCAAATCTTGTTTGGGCAGGATGGTCTAAACCTTATGATTTAAGAGACTTAAACAAGTAATAAGGAAAGAAGGACAAAAGAGATTATTCCCAAAATAGTAACACAACCTGCAGATCAGCAAGAGGATCAAGACAGTCAATGCTTCCCTTTCTCCAAAACTAAAGTCAGTTCAATATTTGAGAAAGCCTGGACTGAGAGCTGGTGAAATTGAAGGCATAAACCAGGAAAACAGGAGCGTAAGTATAACCATGTTTGTTTCATCGAGGGAGTCCTGCCCTCTGTAGAGCTTGATATAAAGTTCAAAAATGATTCAAATAAAGCCATCCCTGTAACCAGCAATTTCAGTAACACAACTGATTCACTGCACACAATCTCCTCCTCAAATTCCAAATTACTGTCAAAGTTAGAGACTTTTAAGTACAACTGTACATACCTAGAAATAAAAGACATCAATTAGCTCACTGCAATACTGGGCCAACTGGTTAATGGTAAAATAGTGAAGATAAGCTAAAAAAAATTCAAGCCAGCTTTTATGTAGTTCTGATAATCTAAGAAGGGTGTAACAGTAAAATACACTCAAGTGACAATGGTTTATAAAAAACTCTTAAGTCAAAAGGATTTTTCATTGATTATTTACCTAGTTAATAGCATACTGAAGTTAAAAGTACTCAGAATGCCTTAAAAAGCAGAAATAAGAAAAAAGCCAACTTTCTGTATGAAACTTTACTGGTACTTATTTACTCAAATTTCTAGAACAATGAAGTGTAACTTTTTAAAAAAGAGGGAAGGTTAATGGAACATCCCCCCCTCCCCCAGCCTTTCATATTTCTTATCTTCCTTCCTCTATTTGTTCCTGTAATTTTTTCTTAATGTTCCAAAGCAATAAAAAATTACTATTGTATTTTTCCATAAGATTTGCCCTGGGCTTACAGAATGCCAGGTAGCACCAAAAATAGTGTTTGAAGTGATTCTGTTTGTTTAATTGAAGCCAACTGGATAAGAATACTGGACTAAGCATTAAGACTTAATTTCTATACCTGGTGCCCTTCTTTCCTCAAATTTTCTTCCTGTTGCTAGATTAATAAGATCGTATTTGTTGTTAAGATGTTCTTAAGCACAAGACAATAGAAAGCAATGTTATTCTTTTTCATTCTGAATAGAAACTCAAATAACATTAAAAAAAACACATGCCACTGTAAAACACACATTCAAAGACATATCTTGTTTAACCAAGACAGCAATTGCAAAATTAGTTTGTACCAGTACAAGTTGGTACAGAAATGGTACATACAAGCCAAAGGCTGTGATTTAAGGCCCACGAGACAATTATTCTCTTCTTCCATTAACAATGAAAGAAATGCACTTGTCCCGAGGAATATTCAACTGTGTTCCATTATGGAAGCTACCCAAAATCATCTCACTAGAACAAACAAAATCTAAAATGTTCTAAGCTAGCGATGACAACCTCAGCAGTGCCTCTGTTAAAACAAATAGAATGTCCAACACCAAGCAAAAAAAGTTAACCTGGACCCAGAATATTTTATTGAATAAAATATAAACATGACAAGCTATCAGAACAAAGGCCTATGGAGCTACCGTACAACTAAGATATAGTTGAACAGCATTATTATCTGCCTCCCTATCAAGACAGACATTTAAAAAAAAATCCTGAAAATGAACTTGATCAAATTTTAAGTATATGACTGAATTCAAGCATGAACTGGACAAATGAGGACCTTTTCTATAACAACCCTGCAGAAGGTCCAAAAAAAAAAGCACTGTAGGGTGTTCTGACTGGCCTTCATTTAAGCTTCAGAAACTCCCAAGTGGATTAACCCAGAGCAACACCTCTGTAGGAGCTGAGTTAGAACCAAGTTTCAACTGCCTCCTGGATTTCAGAAAGAGCCCAAAGAGAAGGAAATGGAATGACTACCAGGTCTCATCTTTCTGCCCCAGTGGACAGTGGCTACCAACTCGCACATTTACTGCTTTGATTTCCTAGCTTACTTCCCCCTCCAGCTCTTGCAAATGAGAGTCCCACTGAACAAAAATGCCAGGGCACATCTCCATAAAAACACAGGAGTAAGTCGAAGAATGTCATCTACTCCCTAGGCTCCAACACCATCCGGCTCCCACCCCCCAAAATCTTCCCTCTGTTTTGCACCCAATAGCCCTTTTCTGGTCTTTCTCCTCTTCCCCAAACAGATCCAAATGGGAACTTCCCCTTCAAACTTCACCACTGTGTAACATGGGTATTTTATCACAAAAAACACAGAATGAAAATTAAACCAGCTAACTGGTAATTTCTCAATTTAAAAGTGTTTTTAAATATCTTATGCCTGAGACTGTTTCATTAGAAAACAATGGACAAGTAGCAAAAAAATACTAACAGAAAGTGGTCAAACTACCCAACATGCTTCCATATCTTAACCTTTTTTGTGAATAAGATTGTTTGTGGTTACAGCTTTAAATTGCATGTATAAAGTAGCCATCCTTCCTGCTAGGAAAAGTATTAAGATACTTTTTAATACTTTTTAAAAGATACAGTTCTTAAGAGAAACTTGCATTTACTTACAACTCAGTGTTGCACAAATATGCCTGGCATCTGTGCTACAGGTCCAAACAGGTCACAGTGTTTACTTAAGTATTTCCACTTTTAACCGAACCAAAAATGTGGAATAACAGGAGTAATATCTGAAATAAATAAACTTGTGTGGCATTCGGTACGGGAGGGGGGATTGTTCTAGGTTTCTGAAATCAGTTTCAGAGTTCAGAGGGCACAGTGTAGGTGGTGTGGAGAGAGAGAACAGTTTAAGAACACACCATCTGTTAAAAAGAAAATACAGAGACAATGTAAAGCAAGAGTTGAAGCAAGGCTCTAGGAAACCCTGAAAACCGTAGGGACTCCGATTTAGAATCACAGGTTAACAAATTCAGTCAATGGTACCCACTTTCCACACTGAGGTTTTGATGATGGCACCATGGTTGCAGAGCCTAATAAAACAGTACTCTCAAAGTCCTAGTTAGAATAGCAAAATACTTACCTAATTCTTACAGGTTTAAGTGTCATCACTCTGCCATAGGAGTCACAATGACAAAAGCTCCCTAGCACTCCTGACCAAGTCCCAGGTCACTCTGTAAACTGCCTATCCCCCTTAGGTCAAATTTGAAACTAGTTTTGAATTTGCACCTTTCTGGGTTAACGATGAGACGAACAATGGCCGCAAGTATGTGCCTTCAACATCTCATCCATTTTTTAAAATGCTACTTCCTTAGGGTCCTGGTCCCCATTCAAAATCTCCCTCCTACATTAACCTATACATCCTGTTACATCTAGCCTGCCAAATCGAATGAACACAGAGGCAACTAAGAAAAGCGCGGACTGCTAAAACAGGATCCAGCTACTCCACGGACGAGTCAAGCACCACCGGGTGCGGCCCCAGGTTCAAGGTCCTGTACTCCCCATCTGAGCCGTGCCACCACCGGCAGGTAGGGACTTTCCGCGGGCCTACCTCTGCAGCTCCTCCTCTTGGATACGCTCCTCGTCCCACACGAAGACGCCGGCAAGCGCTGCCATCACTGCCGAGGCATGGCCCGAGCGGCTCCGCAGCCGGCGCCACAGGCGGCCGAGGAGGACCCGGCGCGCGCTGTCCGAGTAGAGGCGACCGTAGAGTTGCGCGATCTGCTGCGCGCGCCGCACGCGCAGGCCCGTCACGAAGCTGCACTGATTGGCTAACAAGGCGAGCAGGCCCCAACTCCGCGGTACAGCGCGCGCTGCCGCCGCCGCCGCGCCCGCCAGCCTCCGCGGGAACATGCCGTCTGCCGCGCTCCTTGGTCGGAAAAGGAACTAGTCCGGGAGACTTCGCGATCTCCGCCGGATTCCCTAGTTGACCGGCGCTGAGCCCGTCATATCTCTCGGCAGCAATCGCTGAGGAAGGGTCGCGTTTGAGGAGGTGGTCCGCGATCTCTGCAGCAGGAGCTTGTGGTCCCGGGTCGGGAAGTTGGCTGTCAGCGGGCACCAGCTTTCTCAGCGTCCTTGCGATAGCTCCAGCAGTCGCGGTGCAGACCTCGCGGGAAGCAGCGAGCGGGACGGCTCTATCCCTAGCATTCGGCGTTCTCCACACACGCTGCCTACCTGCAACTTACTCACGTCATTGCCTCCTGGGCGCTGATTGGGCTCCGCCCGAACTCCTCGCAGCTGATTGGCCTCGCCGAGTGCTCGTCACCATTTCTTCCCGCCCCTCCGCGCACGCGCCTGGGCCCTTGTCTAGCAAGGTAGGTGGAGCTGCGGCGGGAGCTAGTCAAGGGCGCCCCGGGGAATGTCCGTCTGGCTCAGCCGTCGCCGCCATCTTCGGACGGTCCAGTCCCGCCCCGCGGAGCAAGGGCTACGGCCAGGTGCCTTCCTAGTCCTGCGCGGTGCTGGGTCGCCTTACACACTGATTTGAGCCTACGGTGGGATGGGGCCTTGGCATTGCCTCTGTGGGAGCACTGGGGGTACCCAGGTAAGCGGGACGGTGTAGATGACTTTGGTGAATGGAGACCCTGCTGAGGCCTGGCGGCAGCTACCATCACACCTTCTTCGGCCTCCCCAGCTGCCTGTTGCCGAATCGCGCCTGGTATTCGTGGTGCTCAGACGCTCCCCGGGGTCGGAGTCTGCGCACTGTTCCAACCTTTGCGGAACAGCGGTCTGGACGGTGGTTGGAGGAGAGTACATTCTTAGAGCCTAGGACACCTTCTGGAGAGCCAAGTGGGCTGGTGGCCTCAGTCTGGAAATGCGGTAACCTTTTGGAGTTAGTTGCACATGCCCCAGGTCGAGGAGTAGCTGCCCCCTCCCTGGGACCCGAAGGTCACCAGCGTAAAGGAGTGAACAAGTTCCAAAACCTGCGTTGCAGCACGCATGAACAGTCTGGCTAAATGATCTCGAAAGGCAGTCAATGACTATTCTGTCCCCAACTTAATAAAAGTGAAGCTGCTGGGTGTCCAGTAGGAAAACTTTGCACTAAATAGTTTCCTTCTTTTCCCCCACGGTTATATTAAGAACCTTATTGACAAACAAACAAAAAATACTGTAGGGGGACATTTTGATGTGGAAGGGGCTGTGCTCATTTCAAGGCAATGCATTAGAATTTAACAGTGGAGAAATTTTAGATGTTCTTAATAAGAGATGTTTTTTCCAAAAAGAGAAAGAGAAAGTCATGCTTTACTGGGAGCTGAAATTTCTATCTATCGTATCCAGACGGTCTGATTTTACTCTGGGTATTGGTATTGATGTTTATTTTCCCTCCACAGCAGGTAAGGAGAAATGGGTATATAACAAAAAATAGTACTTGATGCTTTGTTGAGCCAGGCTTTTCTCTGTGATGGTAAGATAGACAGGAGGGGGCAGTTGGCAGATAAGTGGAACTTTGCTAGTGTCTTGCTTCCTTGATTACAGCTTAACACTTCTGCTTGGCCTTTTTGTTTTGTTTCTGCTTTTATTTTGTTCTGTTCATCAAAATGACTGCTCAGAACTCTAGCCGATCCCCTCTAATCCCACCATTTTTCCCATCTCTACTGCCCTGTTAAGTACATAACCACAATCAAGCCCATCTTCAAAAGACTGAAAATAAAGAAGCTTTAACTCTTCCTCTTTTCAGATACCACACCCTTCTTTCATAGCTGTGATTTTGTTTTTAAAAGGATAACGTAAATGTGCTTGCTGTCTCCATTTCTGCATCTACCTATCACTTCTTCCTCTTCAGAATTTTAAAAGTCAGTTTCTTCTATACCATTTTTCTCTACCACTTTTTTGTTCAGACCCTAACAGTACTCTCTAGCCTAACCTCCCTTCCAGTCCATTATCAACAAACTTGTTTTGCTTGTGTATTCCAAAACATTGTTGAAAAACTTAATTTCCTTTGTGTGTGTATGTATATTTTATTAAATTAATCTTCACCTGAGGCTATGTCTATTGATTTTAGAGAGAGAGAAAGGGGGTGCAGAGAGACAAGAGAAAAAAACATTGACATGAGAGAGAAACATCCATCAGTTGCTTCCTGTGCACGTCCTGACTAGGGATCGAACCTGCAACCTAGGTATATGTCCTGACCGGGGATGGAACCACACAACCTTTTGCTGTACGGGACAGTGCTGCAACCAACTGA
Organism: Mormoops blainvillei; assembly: GCA_004026545.1. Classification (NCBI taxonomy): domain Eukaryota; kingdom Metazoa; phylum Chordata; class Mammalia; order Chiroptera; family Mormoopidae; genus Mormoops; species Mormoops blainvillei. The sequence goes on along the minus strand of PVJD01001397.1, from coordinate 25,474 downwards.
ACCACTCGACTAGGGCCCTTTGTATATTTATAAGTTGATCCAAAATACTTCATTATGAACTTGCCTTATATAAGTTACGTTCCACGTATCAGATCACCAAAACATAAAGTTGAGTAGACCTAAAAATAATCCATAATAAGACAGAAGTGGTACGACCAGAATTGTGCATGAGTGGGTCCAGGGGCACAAGCAGATAGCCTAGACACCCATGTCACCTATCATTTTGCACCAACTCCTCTCCCTCAGCTCACATGTATAACTGTATAGGAGATGGGGCCCCCTTATGACCAGTAGACAAAGTAAGGGAGAAAAGCAAAGCTTGATTCACTGACAGGTCAATATGTTATGTGAGTGCAAGCCAAAAATGAATGATGGCTGCGCTAGAACTCCACTCGGGGGATTTTGAAAGACAGTGGCAAGGCAGATTCTCCCAGTGGGTAAGTGCTCTCAGTGGTGCACCTGGTCATTCACTTGGCATGGACAGAAATGTAGCCAGGGTTAAAATATATATAGACTCATGGCACTAGCAGTTGGCTTGGCTGGTTGATCAGGGCCTGGGAGGAGAAAGATTAAAAGATCAAAGGCAGGGAGGCCCGGTGGCATAGAGGCATATGGGTAGGCAAGAAGTATGCGATGCCCACCAGAGAGCATCTACGTGAAAGAGGCACTGAACAACCAAGTAAAATGATTCACCAATTGATGTCAGCTAGATGCTATTAACCACCTCATTACTGGCACAATGGTCATGTGAATGGTGTTGCCATGGTGGCGGGGGTGGGAGCCATACATGGACCCAAGAGCACGGGCTCAACTAACAGCGGCTGTTACAGACTCTGCCACTGCTGAATGTCCAACCTGTCAGCAATGAATTCAGTGCTTTGCCCCACAAATGGCAGTCTTCTTCCAAGAGAGCAACCAGCCATGTGATGACACAGTGACTACATTCGATCCTTTCCATCCTAGAAATGACAGCAATTTTTTTTTTTTTACTGCAGTTGCCACATTCTGAATATGGTTTGCATTTTCTGTCTTGGGCCTCAGCTAGCACCACTATCTTGAATGTTTACTGAATGTCTGACCCACTGGCAGAAGATCCCAATAATGTCACATCAGACCAAAGGACCCCTCAACAGCAAAGGAGGCATAACAGTGGGATGTGACCATGGGATCCACTGGCCTTACCATTCTCTACCATCCAAAAGATGTCAGCCTGAACAGAGAAGGAATGGTCTGTGAAGGCACAACTGAGATGCCAGCACAGAGATTCTACCATCTAAGGATGGGGCACTGTTTTCCAGGATGCAGTGTACACTCTATCAACAATCAACGTGGTGCTATGTACCAATAAGAAGAATGTAGAGATCCAGGGACCAAGGGGTGGAACTGGAGTGGCTCCTCTTACTGTTAATCCCCATGATCCCACTGTGGGTATTTCTGTCACTACAATTCTGAGTTTTGACGATTTTGAGGCTCTAGTTCCCAAAAAGGAAATATTTCCATCAGAGGATATAACAAAAGTCCCACTGAAATTTTTTTAAAGATTTTGTTTTTAGAGAGAGGAGAAGGGAGGGAGAAAGAGGCAGAGACACATTGATCCATTGCCCTGACCCGGGACTAAACCTGCAACCCAGCCGTGTGCCCTGAACCAGAGTCAAACACAACCTTTCACTTTGTGGGGCGATGTCCAACCAACTGAGCCACATCAGTCAGGGCTGAATTTTAATTTACACTTGCCACCAGGCACTTTGAGCTCCTCATGCCAAGAGACCAGCAGGCAAGAAGCAGGAACCACTGCCCTGGCAGGAGCAATTGATCCTGCTCATCAGGATGAGCCCGGGCTGTGGTTACACAATGGAGCAAAAATGAAGATGTTTGGCATCAGACAATCCAGCTGGGTGTTAGATCCATGCTCAGTTTTAATGGTAAGTAGACGAGCACAGCAGCTATTGTCTGAAAATGGCACGGTGACCAGGGACTCAGCAGAGGTGCTTCCTGAAGGTGAGAAGAATCTAAAATAGAGTAGGGGAGATGATTATCAGTTGGGGCTTCAAGACCAGCTTCAGTGGTGGGAACTGTGGTTCATTCCATTAACCGTCACTTTCTTCCAGGAAAAGTCGAGCTGCTCCTAGAACTTAAAGAGGTGAATCTCAGTAGCAAAGGAGTAGCAGACACCATGATAAACTATTCAGGCCTACCTTCACGACTGAAGGGCTTCCGCTCCTAGTTGCTGGGAGTGTTGCTGGCTGACGGCCCTCTTCAGGAATTGCCCCCAAGTGAAGAGGGCTTCCTCACCCCAGGTCACACCCTTCTCTGTGGGCACAGCATGCATTCAGTGACTGGCTGAAGCTGAGGCATAAAGGCTTTGTCCCTCTCCCCAACTCAGGACAACTCAAAAGGCCATCCAGTTTCAGAACGAACTCTCAGTGGGTTCAGCTGAGGCTTTTGTTGAGACCATACCCCACTTCTCTCTGACCAAGGCTGCTTCCTTCCCTTCCTCCATAGGTGTTGAACCCAAGAGCTCCCCCCAATGCCACATATTAATCTCCATGTCAAAGTCAGCTGCCCAGGGAACCCTACCTGAAACAGACTTCATTGAGATCAGTAGAGTATGCCTGTCCAGAGAAGCTTTTGAGGGTTAGGTCATGGGCTTGCTCAATGCCGGGAAAGTGCTGGGGGCATTGCACACTCCCCTGTGCAACTAGCCTTCTCCACTCTTCCTCAGCAGATGCCCTTGCCCTCTGTTGGGCCCGTCATGACCTGCAGGTGAGATGACTGGATGTCATCTGTCCCAGTTTAGGAACCTGGCAGAGAGGAGGCACCCATTGGCAGTGGTGTATGTAGAAATTTCTCAGGTATTGCAACTGAGGATACGCCTTTCCCAGGAGGTTAAGTGGACCAACTCTAAGTTAATTAGGGTTAGCTTTGATGCCTATGTTTTGGTTCCTTCTCCCCAAGTACTTGGAAAGTAAGTTGTGTGAGTCTCATAATACCTGGGTTCCAACTGTCAGGCCAAAAGGCAGGAATAATTGCCTTCTCTTTAAAATAGTATGTAGCTCAAAGCTCTGTTTCTCTATTATTCAGAATGGGAAGTGTTTACAAGTTACTCATCAGTATGTGAATCTTCACAGCAGGCAGTTTCCCCCTTATTCATAACCTAAAACAATTCATGAAAGCATCTGTGCTTGTCATCAAGTATGGAGCTGCATATATGTCAACCCTCAGAACTAGGTCGAACATACAACCTAAAACATAGCAAGAGTCACTGGCTTGTCACAAGAGAATTAAAATCACTAATACACCCAGAAAAACAACAGCTATGAAATAAATGTAAGAATTATGTATAACAGAAGTTGATTTCATTGGCCCAGTCTTGGATTCTGGTAAAAGCTATCTACTTCAAGTGCTGTCTGCCTTTTGTCAGAGTAATTCTCTGCTATGGATAACCTTCATCTGAGGTTTCCTATAGGCCAGGGTGTTCAATCAGGTGAATGAGGTGCAAGTTTAGGGGCCTTTTTAAATGAAAAACATAGATTCATATATCAATACATATTAACCTTGCAACTCAGAGAGGCTGGAGGAAGTCCTTGTGGAGATAATGGTTTGTGAACAGACAATATCTTCAGGTCATAGGCAATTGTGTTCAGTGTATTTGTCTCCTGGGTGTGTGCTGTGGAAAGAGTGGTCCACAAGCTTACATTAATTTCAAGAGCCATTATAAGTCCTTTGTAATAATTTAGAAAGTCTCCTTAATAAAACAGGTTCGCACATACCCTGGTCTACTCTCGTAGGTCTTTCAGTAATAATTTTAGAAGGAAAAAAATCAATGTTTACCAAAGGGAATAGATTTCAAGTTAAGCAATACCAAGAAAAAGGCTTTAGGCCAAAGCAGATGAAAAGATTCAGGAAGTTGTACTAATTGAATTTTAACTACCTTGTCACGTTGTTCTATAAAACCAGACTAGATGTAATAAATGGAATGGAAATGGTACAATATCAGGCAAGTTTTGCACACCTAGTGTAGAATTTGTCTGATAAATGGGCCACTTGATTCCTATGGGACTCTTTTCCAGGCAGAAAAAATGCTTTCTAGAAGTATTTTAATAACTGTTGCAACTGTAGCCCTTCAACGTGCAAATGCTTCTACCCACTGAGAATACACTTAGATTAATATATTTTTAGCCTCGAGGGACCAATTGGATTGAAATCTACTTTTCAAAACTCAAAGAAGCCTAATTTGTTTTATTAGGTCTCATTGGTTTTATTCTCCCTTTTTGTAAAGAGATTTCTTTATTTTCGTTATCCACTTAATTATCCAGTTAAAAACTTCACAGGTAATTATAGAAAGTTAAATGGTTACAAGCAAAATTTAGCTCTTTAAATATTAAGCAAAGAACTGATGATGCAGAACACACAATATCTTTACTTTCTCATTTTAATTTCCTATTAAGGGCATGTCCTGCAGTCGTTCAAGGCCAAGCAAGTTCACATGGGATTTGGGCAGAAGGAAGAAAATTCATGGGCCTGTGAGGATGTCTGACATGCGTTTATTCAGGGTGGGGGGATACATGCTTGCAGCAAGCTTTGAACCGCGCTGTGGGAAGTCCCGACTTCCTTATACACTAAAAGCACTCAAAACTGGCAGGGTGCCAGGTTACTATACAACAGAGCGTAATTCTGTGCATGCAGGCCCCTACTCAAGGTTATGTGAATACTGCTAAGTCATAGTTTCCCAGATATCTGGGTCAGGGAGCCTGACTGACTCCATTTTCCCTACAATCCATCCCTTGAGGGTTCCTCACTGTATGATCTATGCAAGTGTGTCTTCCATAAGGGTGTCTTGCGTGAGGGTCCCTTGGCAAGGAGGGCAGAGCCCTGCACCCAGATGTTGCAACAGCAGTACAAACTGCAATAGCATGCAACCAAAACAAGCAATGTCACCCAAGACAGCAAGGACCCACCACAATTCAGTGGTTAGGGTTGCCCACCATTCCTGCAGGGGATCACCTGTCAGACATTTAATAGTGCGGGTCTCAGAAGCTAATGCCCACAGAGCTTGGCTAGCATTGTAATGGACATCTGGAATGTACACACAGCATTCAGTCCCTACTAGGCACATACCCCACCCTGGGATGCAGTGAACATATCTAAGGCCATACAATTTTCAAAGGTTACTTTGCTCAATTGATACACTTCCTCACTTCAGAGGCTTAAGGAATCATGCGTGACATTCAATGCGTGAGCAGTGTGCAAAGCCAAAGCAGTTATCTCAGTTTCAGTGACTATAGAAGCAGCTTGAGGAGCAAAAATGGCTGGTAGGTAATATCACCAGGGAGTACGCTTTACCCAGTGTTGTGCCTTAAATGCTTCCCAATTGGTTGGCTGGATCGTAAGAGTTTTCTGAACTCAGGCAGGCAAATAGGACCATCCCCAGGTACAACGGCCAGTCCAATTTCCAGGCAGGTAAAGCCACCCATGTGAGCCACACACCCAGAGAACCCCAGTGGGAACTACAGCCCACACATCATTCTGTTCCTCCCAGTAATGCTTCAGCATATGAGTCTGATGCAGACCTGTTGGAGTCCAGCCCACTTGGGCTTGTCCTTTGAGGTTCTCAATACAAAGGGGAGCTGGTCCAGCCAGCTCCACAGCCTCAGCCATGAGCACCTGAGCCATCCCATTAGGAGTAGCCAACTAATGGCCTGGGTCAGTCATACTGCTGCTTTGCCTTAGTGTAGGTGTCAGTCCAGGTCGTGTACCATAAGGGATGTACACTATTCCACTTGTTCTGTAACCAAGTCCAATTTGAGACAGAAGCGGGAGAGATGCTCCATGGGAGGCTGGTGGGTATGGTCAGGGGCGTTTCAGTGCAGACCCAGCATGCTGATTGATTAGCCACTGAGGCATAGGTATGTACCCAGTCCACTAAGGTGTTACTTTGCACCCTATGGGTGAAGAGACAAAGCAGCTATTAGAACTAACAATGGCATATCATGACCTTCAGGCAAGATACAGGCAAGTTTCTGGTCAACCAATAAGACAGTGGCTGGCAGAGGGGGCCTTCCTGGGCACAAATACCATACCTTTCATGCCTTAACTGGGGGTTCAGCATCTATTTGCAACAACGGTGCAGAACACATAATAGGCCATAAGGATATCACAAAGGTGCCATGAGGAAGTATCTCGTGGTCTGCTGGTCCTGGGTATGTTACCTTCAAGATTGGGGGCCATATCCCAATCGCCCAGGGTACTATTTACAGGTTTCTCTCTACCCCTTGTCCCCAGGAGGCAACAAGAGCCACCTGAGGCGTGTGGGAAGCTTTTATTTCCCAAGGCCATGTCCAAGTGGCTGTTTGCCCTCGCTTCAGGACCTCAAGGGCGGGCAAGAGAATATTTCTTTGTTTTCCCATGCCTGGTTTCAGCAAAGCATCCTTGGTCTGTACCTGCAGCTGAATTGGAGCAGTAGTCTGGTGGAGTAATGCTTCCACTGGAGCTGGGTCCCTGCTCCTACTTCTCTTGTTTAGAGTCTGGAGTACAGTCCGCAAGCATTTCGTCCAACCCCCCAGGTTAGGGGTGGCAGCTGTGTCATGCAGGCTCTGCTTTAGGAGACCATTATATCGTTCAGTCATCCCGGCAGCTTAGGGGTGATAGACCACACGGAACTTCCAGTCAATCTGCATGTCTCGATCCCATTGTTGCACCAAGGCCCCTGTAAAATGCATTCCCTGATCACTCAGTGATCAAGGGTTGCCCGTAGGGAGCGCGTAAGTGCTGCCGCATAGTGATCACTGCTTTCCGATCTGGGTGGTATATGGGGTATGTAGCGAACAGCCTGGTGGCCATGTCCACATGCGTGATTGCATACTTCTACACCTTTGAACTAGGTAGGGGTCTGATTAGGTCCACCTGCCACCAGGTCAGCTGTACCCATCCCTGCCCCACCTGCCCAGTAGTTTCCACAGGCCTCCAGGGATGCTCTCACGAGCAGAGAACACCGGTCTCACAGGCTTCCTGTACCTCTGCTACGGTGAGTTTTTATAGTAGATCACATGGTCTTCTGTCCAGCATCTAAGAGGCAACAGTGCAGTCACTGGGCAACGTCTCTTTCTGATGGGCCTACAGGCACTGTTTCCAGCCAGTGCACCTTGGCTAGCGTGTCAGCCTCATCATTCCCAGTGGAAACAAGGGGTACATGCCCAGTCACATGATATACAGTGATTTGTTTTTGGTGGCCTAATTCCCAAAGGTCTTGCCACAAAGCCTGCCCCCATAATGGCCTATGCATAACCATCCATTTATTTGTGTGCCATGTAGAAATCCACAATGTTAGCCTATGGTATACTGCCCAACTATCTGTGCAAATAGGGGTGGTGTCTCATTGGCAGCCATGAGCCACACAGCTCACAGTTCAGCCCACTGGCTACTCTGACCCGCTCCAGTCTCAAACCAGATCGTGTCTGTTTTTGGGTGAATTGCTATAGCAGTTCACATAGCAGGCTGGCCCCTGCTGGACCCATCAGTATACCATGCATCTGAGGGAATAGGTGCCCGCCCTTCAGAGAAGGGACCAGCTTCTACTTCTTCTATAGGGGCAGGAGCAGTAGATTTTTCGTGTAAATAGGTAACAGGGCCCAAAACTTCCTGCAGCTCAGCCTGTAGGGAGCTAGTCAATGGAGTACTCCTTTGTTGCAGATAAGCCCCCCAACCTAGCCAACTTGGACATCTGAGCTGTCCCACTGCAAGGGTTGGCCATCCAGCCTCGGACCCACCCAGCAATGGGATAAGTGGTCCTTATAGTGACCCAGGCAGTTCCTGTCATAGCCTCCATGGCCAACAGGGCAGCATACACTGCTGCCAGTTGCTTCTCAATGATGGAGTACAGTAACTCTTTCCATAGTAGAGACCAGAAACCCAGGGGTTGATGTAGCTGTTCTGATCGCTGCCACAGACCCCACCCAAAGCCTGCTTGTGTCGCATGCACATCTAGCTCACAGGATCTAGCAACATCCAGAGCATTCAAAGCCTGAGCACGTTTAATGATGCGCTTCGCTCCTTGGAACGCTTGTTCCAAGGTCAGGGTCCGGTCCCAGCTCGCTCCCTCTCCTACCAAAGCACGCAAGGGGCAAACAACTTGAGTGAGGTGGGGCATGAACTCTCTCCAGTACCCCAGCAGGTCCAAAAATGTCTGGGGCTGTTTCACAGTATTAGGGGTAGAATACACCTGAACTTTATCTGTCACCACATCAGGGATTACTTTTGTCTTACTTGACCAGAAACCCCCAAGAATTTGACAGACAGTCCAGGCCCTCACAGCTTGACGTTGTTGACTGCCCAGCCACATGACTTCAGGTGTGACAGCACTTACGGTACTGCTTTCTCTAACTCTGCAAGAGAACCACTGGTTAGCAAAATGTCATCAATGTAACGGAAGAGGCACACTTCTGCAAGCTGTGGTTGCTTAGCCAGGTCCTCTGCCACAAGCCCGTCACAAATGGTCAGGCTGTGCAAGGACCCTTGAGGGAGCACCGTAAATGTCCATTGTCAGCCCTCCTATGTGAAGGCAAACTGATTTTGACTTTCCGGAGCAATATCAATAGAGAGAAAAGCATTTGCTAGATCAGCCACAAAGTGATAAATTCCCAGCTCATTGGTTAACTGGTCCATCAAGTCCACCACAGAAGGGACTGGTGCTTGTATTGGGGGAACAACCTTATTCAGCTCCTGGTAATCTACCGTCATTCTCCATGTACCATCTGGCTTCCACTCTGGCCACACGGGGGAGTTGAAGGGACTGTGAGTGGCCCTGATTATCCCCACTTTTTCCAACTCTCTTATAGTAGCCATGATCTCCTCCTCATGGCCTCCAGGCAGCCAGTACTGCTTCACTGCCATCACCCGTCATGGTGACAGCAACTGAAGAGGGGGATGCTTAGCATGTCCCCACAGAATGGCTTTTACTACTTGCACTGTAAGGTAAAACTCTCCTGCAGTGGTTTGTATCCACAATTCTTCGAGCACATCAATACCCAGGATATACTCAGGAATAGGGGATACACAAATAGTATATTCATGGGGGAGCAGTTGCCCAATACCCTAGGAGAGCCTCGTGGCCTTCACCTTGACACTTTGCCCCCCTTAACCATCAACAGAGGCCTTAGGACCCAGGAACTTCTTAGGGTTTCCATACAAGAGGGTACACTCTGTCCCTGTGTCTATTAGAGCCAGGACTCACTGGACGTTTGTAGGAGACGAATGGATAGCCAAATCTCCATGTGACCTCCAGTCCCCATCCGTCCCCTGTAGATGGGTTCCTCAGCCTTCCCCCTATTCAGATGTCCAAAGGACATCTCCTCCCTCTTCTCAGGAGGTTGGCACAGCCAGGTGGTCTTCCAGCCAGGCTGGATGAGCCTCTCAGGCATGTCCCCGGGTCTCCTCCTCACTGCCTTCTTCTTCTGGGGCCACAGGGAATGTTTGTCAGCTCGCAACTGTTTCCATAGTTCTAATAAGTAGGCATTTGTCTTTCTATCAATCTTAGTTCAATCTACCCCAGCCCCTAACAGGTCTGACCACATCTGTGTCCTGGTCACCTGCATGGCGGTGCCGTTTGCGAGGCGGGAAGCTCTGGACCACCCGCACTCCTTCCTGCTGCTGCTGCTGGCGAGTCTCTCCCTCCCCCAGACTCACCACCGTTGTGGTGATGTCATCAATGTGACGGCCAACATATGGGGCCAAGATTGCCATGAGGGATCCAAAAGAGGCAGAAGGGGTGTGTTGTAGCACTAGATCCCACATCCCTGCCATAAAACATTCATCATTGGAGCCCTGAGTATTGGGATTAAACATGGCCTGGCACATGCCCAACTCCCTCAGGATTTGCACTAAGCCCACAAAGGACTGCCATTTGCTCACACTGTCTGGCACATCTTCTGCATCCACCCAGACTGTATGAATAGCAGCCATGACCAATTCCAACAGAGAATGAGAGCCCTGCCCCTTTCTGTGCCCCGGGCTATTCTGTAGATGCTGGCGTAGGGAAAGGTGAGTCACGATAGAAGCTAACTTTTCCATCTCGTTATCAGCGCACATGACACTACCCACCCCTAAATCCCAAAGGCATAAGAGCCATGCTTCTAAGGGCTCTCCGGGCTGCTGGTGAAACTGATTTGTGAGATCGACCAGTTCAGCCTGCGTAAGGGGGCGATAGGTTGTGTGCTTAACCATCTGTGCAGGGTCAGCCAGATTCCCCCAGGCACCAGGGGCTGCTGCACCTTCATCTTCTGTGGCACTACTGGATGGGCCTGCAGGGAACTTGGTTTCTCCTGCCCGTCCTCTGACTCATCTGCTAAGACCAGGGAGGGGTATTGCCGCAACTCCACCAGTTGGAGGTCTTCCTTCAGGGCACAGATCCTGGCCTCCAAGGCTTCCTCTCTTCTTTGGAGTTCATGTAACTTCGCTGCATTGTGAAGTGCAGTCTCTGTCTCAGCTTGCAAAGCTGAAAGGAACACCCAGCCCATGGGCCCTGTTGCTGCCCAGGCACTAGGCTTCTCCAGGGTCTCTCCTACCATTCGCAAGGCCTTTTCTGCTATGTTTGGTGCACCACTAACATTGGGTCAGTTCTTATGGAGAGCCCAATAACCCAGGAGACTTGCCACTGGATACCCCATTCCGGTGACAGGCCACCCCTTGAAACCCGGCCCCCCCAGGGTCCCAACAGTTCCTTCATACTGTAGTGCAGTAAATCCTGCCAACTATGCCAATTGTCTTGCAGCCGTTCAAGGCTGGGTGGGATTTGGGTGGACAGAAGAAAATTCGTGGAGCCATGGGGATGTCTGAAATGCCTTTATCTGGGGTGGGGTGTGCAAGCATGTGCCGTAAGCCACAAGCCGCACTGTGGGAAGTCCTGACTTCCTTATATACTAAATGCACACAAAGCCAGCTGGTGCCAAGATATATAACAGAGCGTGATTCTGTGCGTGCAGGCCCATACTCAAGGTTATATAAATACTGCTAAGTCATAATTGCCAAGACATCCGGGTGAGGGAGCCTGACTGACTCCATTTCCCCTATAGAGCATATTAATAGTATAAAGTTTTGTCCTTTTAACATAGAAAGAAACCCAAATTCCAATTCTGTATTAGTGTACTTTTATTTTATTGTTTGTATATGTGTACTTTCAAAATTAACTTAAATAAATCCATTCCAACCTTAGTTAGTTTGACCATACATAAGATTTCTTTTTCAAGATTCCTTTTCCATGAACCTTTCACAACATACACAAACTTTCTGCAACTTTCATAAACCTTTCAGCCTTTGTCCTATCTTATTCCTTTCTTATTCTAGAACAGTAATCTTCTTTAGGACAAAATTATTTTCTTTTCCTTCAATAAAAATGTATTTCCGTTCCTCATACCATCTTTTACCAAATACACATTAGTCCCTATATGCAATCATTTCCGGTCACCGTAACATCCTAGTCATGCTTTATCATAAGTGTCTGGATCTTAATCCGAGGCACCCTGCACCCTTCTAGCCTTGTGAAACGACACACTAAGGTCTCCAAACTTATTACCCAGTTTTCCCATCTGGTCTGCTAGCTCCAAAGCTAGAGAGCAGTGGACAACTGCATGTCCTTAATTAAATCAACATCCTTAAGCTAGTTTTTGTTTAGTAAAGGTTAATCCTAAATTACATGCACTTGAAAAGCAATTGAGTTATGGTTTTTAATTGAATTTATTGGGGTGATATTGGTTAAAAATTATACACGTTTTTGGTATACAATTCTATAATACATCATCTGTATGTTGTATTGTGTGTTCACTACTTAATGTTTCCTTCCATCCTATTTATCCCCCCATACCCTGTTCTACCTCCCCCTTGCCCCTTTCCCTCTGGTAATCATCATACTGTTGTCTTTGTCTATGAGCTTTTGTTTTGTTTACTCCCTTCACATTTTACACCCAGCCCTGCAACCTCTCACCCCTCTGACAGCTGTCAATCTGTTCTCTATGGGTCTGTTTCTATTTTGGTTTTTAGTTTATTTTGTTCATTAGATTCCACATATGAGTGAAATTATATGGTACTTGTTTTTCTTTGACTGGCTTGTTTCACTTATCATAAATCTCTCTAGGTCCATCATTACTGTCAAATAGTAAGATTTCTTCTCCTCCTCCTCCTCCTTCTTCCTTCTTCCTTCTGCCTTCTTCTTTTTCTGGCCAAGTAGTATTCCATTGTGTAAATGTACCATAGCTTTTTTGTCCACTTATCCACTGGAGGATGCTTTGGCTCCTTCCAAACTTGGCTATTGTAAATAATGCTGCAATAAACATGGTGCATATATCCTTTCAAATTAGTGTTTTGGGTTTCTTTGGCTATATTTCCAGAAGTGAAATTGCTGAGTCATAGTCAGTTTCATTTTAAAAATCTTTTAAATTATGCTTTATTGATTATGATATTATAGTTGTCTCATTCTTTTTTCTCCCCTTTATCCCCCTCTGCCTAGTACCTGCATTCCCTCCAGCATTCCCCCCACTTTGTTCATGTCCATGGGTCATACATATAAGTTCTTTAGCTTCTCCATTTCCTATACCATTCTTAACCTCCCCCGTCTATTCATACCTACTAACTATGCTTCTTATTCCCTGTACCTCCCCCCCTCCATTCCCTCCCTTCCCCCTCCTCGCTGATAACCCTTCATGTGATTTCCATTTCTGTGATTCTGTTCCTCTTCTAGTTGTTTGCTTAGTTTGTTTTTGTTTTTAGGTTCAGTTGTTGACAGTTGTGTTTGTTGTCATTTTACTGTTCATGGTTTTGATCTTCTTCTTTTTCTTAGATAAGTCCCTTTAACATTTCTTATAGTAAGGGCTTGGTGATGCAGAACTTCTTTAACTTGACCTTATCTGCGAAGCACTTTATCTGCCCTTCCATTCTAAATGATACCTTTGCTGGGTAGAGTAACATTGGATGTAGGCCCTTGCCTTTCATGACTTTGAATACTTTTTTCCAGGCCCTTCTTGTGTGCAAGGTTTCTTTTGAAAAATCAGCTTACAGTCTTATGGGAACTCCTTTGTAGATAACTGTCTGCTTTCTCTTTCTGGTTTTAAGATTTTGTCCTTATCTTTAATCTTTGGCAATTTAATTATGATGTGTCTTGGTGTGTTCCTCTGGGTCCGGCTTCTTTGGGATTCTCTGCGCATCCTGGACTTGTATGTCTTTTTCCTTCACCAGATTGGGGAAGTTTTCTTTCATTACTTTTTCAGATAAATTTTCAATGTCTTGCTCTTCCTCTTCTCCTTCTGGCACCCCTATGATTTGGATACGGGAATGTTTAAATTACCTAAATTCCTATACCCAGAAGTTCCTTACCCTCTCCTCATTTTTTTGAATTCCTGTTTCTTCATTCTGTTCAGACTGAATGTTTATTTTTTCCTTCTGCTCCAAATCATTGATTTGAGTCCCAGTTTCCTTCCCTTCACTGTTGGTTCCCTGTGTATTTTTCTTTATTTCACTTTGCACAGCCTTCACTTTTTCCTCTATTTTTGTAACCATACTCAACCATTTCTGTGAGCATACAGATTACCAGTGCTTTGAACTCTGCATCTGACAGGTTGGCTGTCTCTTCCTCGCTTAGTTCTGTTTTTGGAGCTTTGATCTGTTCTTTTGTTTGGGGTATATATTTTTTTGTCTCTGGCATGCCTGATACATTGTAAGGGGCAGAGCCTTAGGTATTTGTCAGGGTGGGGCAACCCACATGCTACTTTGTGGTGCTGTATGTGGGAGAGGGGTCTGAGAGGGAACAATGATGCTTAGTGGGCTCTTAGAGGCTTTCAGTCACTTCCCCCACTATCCGCAAACAAATTGGGCCCTTTTGGTGCTGGTTCCTGGGTGGATGGGTTTGTTTTAGGACACTGAGGGCTCCTCCAATGAACTCTCCTGTGACTCTGGGAGTTTCTCCTGCTGGTGCAACTCCCATAGATTTTTACAGCCAGAGGTTTTGAGGCTTTCTACTCCTATGCCACAATCCTGGGTTGCATGGTCTGTCTCACTCCCCTGTTGTTCCTCCCGGTTTATCTGCATACAAATGTGGGACTGCCTGGTCTACCAGCCTGTACCTTGCCATGTCCCCTCCTCCCCGGCCTCCCGTCTCTGTCTCCAGCCCCTCCTACCAGTCAAGATGAATGCTTCTTCTTTAACTCCTTGGTTGTTGGAATTCCATACAGTTCAATTTTCTGGCAGTTCTGGTTGCTTTTCGTTTTTAAATTTGTTGTTCTTCTTTTGGTTGTTTGAGGAGGCAAAGTGTATCTGCCTACGTCTCCATCTTGGATGCACCTTACCCTCTTTTCATTGAGTGAGTGATGAATGAATAGAAATCCTGTACTTTGTGTCATGGTGACAGCCAGACCAGGCTCTGCGGCCCCTTTAGGTCTGGACACTGTGGAGAGGCGTGAAGAGAATCCTAGGAAAAGCATCCTCAGAATTGCTGATAAGTGGAGCAGGGCTCTGGGTCTAGGGCCCCTTTGATTTTGGCCTTGGTTAGGCTTGCCCATCTGCCCTGAACGACCATGGCACAGGCAGCCTTCTAGCTCACCAACAGGGAACCTCCTGTGACGGTGACTTCCAGTCCTGAGAGCAGGGGAGATGCCATGAACTCTTGTACATCTGAGCCCAAGTCAGCAGAGCAGCCAGAACCCCAGCACCATAATGCAGGAAAATGAGAGATGACTGGAGCATTGATTCAAGGGCTTGGGTGGGAAGCATATAGAAAAGAAGGCAAGCCTCAGGTCCCCCTCAGACTCGAGAAGTCACATCTTCGCAAAGGCCCTTGGAGGGGCCTGTCCTCTCTTCAGACAGGAATCTGAGGACCCCAAAGAATCACAGCCAGTATCTTAGGTTGCAAGGGCCGTCATGAGAAAGTACCACCAAAGGAGGGTTTAAACAACAGAAATTTTCTCTTAGTTCTGGAGACTAGAAGTTTGAGATCAAGGTGTCACCAGCAGGGCTGCTTTCTCCTGAGTCTTCTTCCCCTCAGACTGTAGATGGCACCTTCCCCCTGGGTCTGCACATGGCCTTTCTCTGTATACCTGTGTCCTTGTTTCCTTGTCTTATAAGGACACAAGAGTCATATTGGAGTAGGGCCCATGCATCTGACCTCATTTTACCTTAATTGCCTCTTTAAAGACATCTCCAGCCCTGTCTGGTGTGGCTCAGTGGATTGCGTGCTGGCCTGCTGAACCAAAGGGTCGCAGGTTCGATTCCCATTCAGGGTACATGCCTGAGCTGTGGGCCAGGTCCCCAGCAGGGTGCATGCAAGAGGCAACCACACATTGATGTGTCTCTCCTTTTCTTTCTTCCTCTCTTTCCCTCTCTCTGAAAATGAATAAATAAAATCTTTTTTTAAAAAAAGGACATCTCCAAATACAGTCACATTGTGAGGTCTTGGTAGTTCATTCTTCAATGTACAAATATTAAGGGGATGCAACTCAGCCCACACCCCCATGACCCGTTCATTGCATAAGCCAGCACAGTAGGGTACAAACAGCAAACCAGTTCATTCTTTTTTATCATTTCTCATTCAGTGCACTGTGGACGTTCCCTTGACCCCCAACCCGGGGATGAAGTCTCAAGCTGGTCTCAGCTCTTCCAGTTGTCCTCAGTAAACAAACAAACAAGCAAACAAATAAATCTATTTCTGCCTAACATGAAAACTCTCAGACTCTTCGTCCCATCTAAATGTAAACCTTCTCTCTTCTTTGGCAGCACTCAGCCATGAGCCCCATTCTGAGTCAGGTACAAGTTCGTCTGTCTCCCCCAATCCCAAAGGGTCATGGATCGAGCTCCCCAAGTAGGTTTATTGCCTCCTCCCTGCCTGGATATTAGGTGGCAGGTGGGCAGGGAGCCATCCTCAGCAAACTGAAGCTCTCCAAAGAAACCTTCCCTGTCCATTCTTCAGCCTTCTTTCAGGCTGAGGACTGAAGAAATGATTGTGCCATTTTTCATATGCCCTGCACAGCCTGTCACTATTTTTTTTTGGTGTTAGCCTTTGGGGTCTCAGCAGAAATAAATAGAGAAAGTCTCAGTTTAACATCCTATAGATTTTTCTACATAATTTCAATGCCATAATTTATCTGCACATGTGTGGGAATAGTGAGGGGGTGCACAGACTGTTGGAACAGGGGTTGAGGCTAAGGGAGAAACGGGATTTAAGACTAGGGAGAGGTTACAAAGGCCCTTAAATATCAGGGTGTGGAGTGGGGGCCTTTCTTTTTTTTCTTTTTAAAAAATATTTTATTTATTTTTAGAGAGAGGGGAAGGGAGGGAGAAAGAGGGAGAAAAACATCAGTGTGAGAGAGAAACGTCAGTTGGCTGCCTCTTGCACGCACCACAGCTGGGAACTGGGCCCGCAACCCAGGCATGTTGCCTGTCCAGGAATCAAACCAGTGGCCTTTTGCTTTGTGGGATGACACCCAACCAACTGGGTCATACAGGCCAGGACAAAGTGGGGGGTTTTCAAAAACACTAGTGATACCAAACATTTTTCAGCAGTGGTTTTCAACTCAAAAACAAATTCCAAAAGAATCTGGTTGCATATAACAAATAAAAGTAGAGGTTCTTGAGCTGCTGCCAGGATGGGAGTCTGGAATTCCTGGTCTCCTTGGCCTCCTCTGACCTTGGCTAGTCTTTCCGCAACACTTCTAATGCCCCAGGATTCTGTGGAGCACAGGAAGTAGCCACCTCTGTAAGTAACTGTTATTGGGACACAGAAATCAACTTTGAAAAATTACTGTTCCTCATGCACTTTGCTATGTTCAACCTGTAGGCACACGATCCTTGGGGTCCCTATAAAGTCAGAGACAGGATCCTGAATGGGGGAGGCTTTGAAACTGAGCAGTTGATACTCTTTCAGGCTGCTTTCCATCTTGTGCCCCATCCCCTCAGAGCAGTTAAGGGGCTTAACTGAGTTTATCTATGGTTGAGCGCAAAGGTGTGTTATTCAAATACTGGGGTAATAATGCTGGGTAACACACAATCCCAGCAGTATCTCTGGTGCATTAAAACAAAGAGTTATCTGACATTCACAGGTGGGCAGGTTCACTGTGACGCTTCTGGCATCTGCCAGGTTTGGCTTGAGTCAGCTGGGATTGGCTGAGCATAGCCCTAGACAGCAGGCTTGGTTTATCCCTACTTACATGTCGACTTATCCTGTGACCAGCAACCACTGGGATGTTCTTCTTCTCGTGAGAGTGGAGGCATAAAATAAGACTGGTGGAGACTTGCCATGACTCTGGAAGCTTCAAATCAACACAGGCATCGGTCTGTCACTTTCACCCACATTTCATGAAGGAGCGAAAGTCATACGGCCATGGTCAAGGTGAGGTTGATGGGAAAGCAGAATAGGCACCAGCTCAGACGCATATCTCCTCTTCTCATTCTCTAAGCCCAGCCCATGTCCTTCCTGGGCTGCTCCAGTCGAGTAAGAGCTCTGCTTCTCCGACCTTTTCCAGGCCTGACTTTGGTCCCTCTCACTCAGCTGTCTCCTGAGTGAGACTGCAGGTGGCTCCGACACTGAGTGACCCCTGCTGCCTAGGTGGAAACAGTCATTGCTCCGTCAATATATACTGCTTGTTGGATGGATGGAGGAAGGATTCAGAAAACTTCACTGGGAGGGTGAGGTAGAGTGATAAACTCGGGGTCACCCCACTGTCTTTTACAACCACCAGCTGCTGCCTTGAAACACAGTCGTGTGATGGAAAGAACAAATGCCTTAGAGTCAGAGAGACTCAGGGAGACTCAGGCTACAATTACAACTCTACCAGCCACCAGTTCCGTGACCTCAGACAAGTTGATTGGCCTTACAATGACTATGATTTCTTATCTGTGAAAGGGAAGAATAGTAATTACTTTGCAGGATGATTACTGTTTTTCAAACATACTCACACAGCCCTGCCTCCAGCCCTTCACACTTGCTGCTCTGTCTCCCTACGTCATTATTCCCCATTCCACTTACGTCATGTCTCCACCAAAATGGCATCTAGTCAGAGGCCTTCTCCAGTTTTACACCAAACAGCACATACCTGCTCTTAACACTCCATCTCCTTGCCCTGTGTGCTATGCTATTGTGCTTCTCAACACGCAACATCTGTTTATACGCTTAATTACTGTCTGTGCACCTCTCAGACATAATTTACACTTTGCAGAGAACTGGGACTTGGTTGTTTTATCCATTTTAATAACCCCTGTATGCCCCTTGCCCAGCGTCATGCCTAGAAGCTGTTTATTAAACAGTAAATATGAGTGAACTGTGAGGTTTGAATGGTGTTGTGTCTGCAAATTTCCAACACAGTGATACTCTTAGGAGGCCCGGCACACAGTGCCCACTCCATCAGTGGTAGCAGTGTCTTGTTCCTGCTCATCCCCACTCAGAGTCCCACCCAACCTTTCTGCCCTGGGTGCAGAGGACACAGCTAACCAGAGGAGGGGGCTGAGCATCTGAGGCACCAACCCGCATGCAGACTTGGGCACGTGTTGAAGAATCTTCCATTCCTTTTCTCTCTTTCTCCATCCTTAGCAAACAGGGAGCCTGGAGTGTACTCCACTGTCGTTTTTCCCAGTGAGGGCCCTGGGCATGTCATCACCCAGATTCGCCATGTGAATCACAGGCATTCGGCTCCTTCCTAAATGCCTTCCTCTGGGTAAAGCAGAAAATCAAGCCAGAAAACTCAACTCTAGTGAAACAGAGGCATCATTCCATTTCGTTCTTTTAGAGAAGCCTCTGGAGTAGAATGCATCAATATGACTTGTGAGCCTGAAACAATTTTATACAGAAAACTAAAAAAAATCCCATAGTAGTGACTCTGACCCCTGCAGTATGAGACTTATAAGCTCTGAAAGAACGAGATAATGCTGTAAAAGTGAGGGGTTAAAGCATAGACAGTTCTGTAAAAGAAATTTCAGTACAGTTTAAAGTTCAAAACCCTGGTGTCATTGGTGTTTTCAGATTTGGGGTGCTTTGCTCAAAATCAGGAGAAGTGAGCTTCAAAGGTTCATGATGAAAAAGTCTGCGGATTCAGGGTGAGCAGGACTCCAGGGTGCTGGGCTGTGGGACTTGTCTGTCCTCTCGGTAGCTCCCCAGCCATGTTCACAGGTGGAGCAGCCAGTGAGGGTGTTCTGACAGGGAAGAACACTGATGCACCAAAGACCAAAGGAGGGAGGGAATAACTGGGGGGAGGGTGCAGGCGAACCTCCACTGAATGCACTTGAACTGCATCTTAAAGATAGCAGGTGCTTAGCAAGTCAGCCATGCAGAGAAAGGCATGCTGGGCGAGGGAACCAGCCTGCGTGAAGGTGCACGGGGCCTAGGGGAGCAGAGCCATTTCAGGGACCTGTACCACACTTGGTAGGATGAGTAAGATGAGATCGTTCTTTCCCCGTCTCTACTGAGGACAGTACCAAACATTGTCACGTGTGATATGAGACAAAAGTTTTTAAACTCTCTATTTTTTTCACAAGGGCTTTGAGAGACTGTATTGTGTAGCTTCTGCTCCCAAAACTGACTTTGTCAGAGGCTGTGCCTTTCAGACCAGTGGCATGTCTACGGAAGAAAGTCTGTTGGCCTTCAAAGAGGCCCCAGAGAAGCATAATCTGCCCTCTAGCCTCTCCTGGAATAAGTTTGTGTGTGCACAGACAGACACACACACACCTTGCTTCCTGACCTCGCTCAGTTTATACATGTATTTCCCAATCTTTGTACTCTGAAATCAGATCATCTAGTCTCATTTTGAACTCCCTCTTGAGTTCTGAACTGCTCACCCATGACAAAGTTCATGCTACTAGACTGACCTAGGAACTTCATTGCCATCTGGATGCCTCTCCCTCCCCAGCCCCATCTCTGGCCACCCCTGTTTCATACTTCCTGCTTAATAATCAGACAGCTTCTAGTTCTTTGTATTCATGCTCCCACTTCGTTCTTCCTAATCTCTCACGTTGTTCTTCCCCAAAGACCTCCCTGTCTCTCTCTACCTGGTTACTTCTTGCTCCACCTCAACGCTTGGCTCAAGCTTTGTGTCCAGTTGTCCTGCCCAGGGCAGGGCACACACCTTGTTGAATCAGGAGACCCTGCCCTGGGTTCCCAGAGACCACCAGGCACAGCACTGCTGGGACTTGCCACCTTCTGTTTATACAATCTCTCCCCTCCGCAGGGCTGACTTTCCCACTGGCCTTGTGCCTGGGACCCCAGTATTTTTAGAGGCAGATGAAAATGTTTTAATTCCTTTAAAAATCAGAAGAAAAAACTAAACATTATAATATATGATCATGTAATTACGAGTCTAGCCCAGATGTTATTCCTCTTTATACCAATGCAGTCATAAAATATAATGTTAAATTTTTAGAAAAAACGTTCTTTTTTTAACAGAGGAAGGGACCCATGAATAGCAAAATTCCTTGGACTTGAAAGCCTTAAAGCAGCGTTGTCTCCCCCTCTCCATCAGGCACTAGATCCTTGAGACACTCCTCTCCTAGCTCCCTGGCGCTGGGAGAACCCCTGGCACCCCACTGCTCAGCACCCAGGCCACATGTTCATTAAAGGATGTGTTGAAGAAACTCGATCATGGGGTAGGGGGAGAAGGGGAGGCTGCTTTCAGTGTACCTGTGAGGGAACCGGGACACTGAATGCTAAGAAATCAGTCCCTGTGACCTAAAAACTCTAGTTTTAAAAGCTGAGATGGGTTGATCTGAAATATTGGGGAAAATCCAAATACAATAGGCTTCCAGGCCTAGTCTGCCCTTAAGTCTCAAAATCAATGAAATGGGTCTATATTGTGATGATATGCAAGAATTAGTTCTGGCTGGGTCTTCAAAAGCAATCATGTAAAAATGCAGGATTCCGGAGGCAGCCCTCAAGACCAAAGGTGTTAGCTGGGTTAGATAAACCCGCAGGAAGAAGGAGTCACTGGTGATATGTCTTCATTTGGTTATGATTTTTCAATTGTTTGGCTGCTGGGATAATAATCACTGGTAATGAAAGCTCTCATTTCTGTAGGCAAATGACATAATAACAGATAAATTGCAGCCTATAATAATAGAATCAGGAAGTAGAAAGTTCTTAGCCACGGACTCCTAGACTTGGTAAGCTAGTAAGCTCCTTAGGGAGCATTTTATGGACTCCCCCATTGTACGGATGAGGAAACTGAGGTCCCCAGTCAGGGAATGACTGACCCGAGGTGGCAGGATGAGAGTGAACACATGGCTTCAGTCTCTGACCATCTGGCCATGCTGCACACGCCACACAAGAGAGTAAGAGAAGGGACCATGCAAACACTCGTTCCCTTTAAAGCTTTAAGCTACTTAGGATTCTTTGGTTGAGGGCAAAGTGTAGCTGAGGAAGTACAGAGGTGCTGATGTTATGAAATTCTGGTGTTACTTGGAAGAAGTTAAAGATATTGACTAAGTTTAGAATTTAAGGTAAGTGTACATAGTATATCAGTATGGATAAGTATGTACTACTTCTGTACTGATTGAAGAAAATTGAGGGATGGAGGAGGGGGATAAATCAATCCAAAAGAAGGCAGAAGAGGGAAAAAAAGAGACAAAAAATTGGACACTACAAGTAGAACTGAAAAAAGGATATATTGGTATAATCACTTTTGAAAATGATTTTACATTGCCCAATGGATTGAAAAGGCCATGTTTTTTTGACACAACACTACCATATTTTAAAGACATTTGTAATCTGTATTAGGAAATACGTTCAAAATTGTCTATGAGCATTTCTTATAGGAAAAAAATACTCTATCACCAGGAGAATGGATACATAAATTGTAACTATACAATAGTGACAGAACTAATGCACTTTAGCTTCATGCATTAATATGGATGAACCTCAAATAAATGAGGTCGAATGAAAAAAACGTCAGGAGAATAAAAATTATTTGATTCAATGTATATAATGTTCAAATACAGACAAAACTATGTATTGTGCTGTTTAAGTGTGCAGACAAATAAGATCAAGATCTACAGAAATAAAAAAGAAAAAAAGAACAATTCAGGCAAGTGGTGACCTTGGGGGGAAGGGAAGGGGATGGAACTAGGGAGAGGCACACAAAAGCTTTAGAAAATGTTGGTAATCAAGCCAAATGATGGGTACCTGGGTGTTCATTTTCTTATTATTCTTTAAAGTATGCATATGTATCATGTACGATTATGTGTAAGTTTTAAAATGTTTTTTGAAATAGTAAAAGGAATGGAAGATGAATGAATGACAAGAACATCTAGGGAGAAAATGATGGACCATCTCCTTTCCTGCAGGGCAACAGTGTGCAGGTTTCTGAGAGGATGGGATACCTATTTTTGAGGGTGAATGGAAGATCTCCAAGTGAAGGGGAGTCCAGTGTCAGCAAGATCAGAGACCACCCACGTCATGGACAGTGGCAAACCACAAGGCATTGTGTGTGTGTGTGTGTGTGTGTGTGTGTAACACAGAGCCTGTGCTCCACACACATACACCTCGGGGAGGTGAGGCTGAAAAGGAGGCAGGCGCCAGGGCCTGTTTGGAGCCTTGCTTGTGCTCCTGTGTCATAAACAGGAAGACCTTTAGCAGACTTGGAGTTTCCCCGTGGTGATGGTCCAAGATCTCTAATGTGGGTGACAAGGATGAGATTCATTTTAAGTGAGGCACAAATAAAATCTTTATTCCGAATAGCCTTTTAGCATTCTCTTTCTGGAAGCTAGAATGTGAACCTCAACTCAGGTAGGACTGGAAGGATTGATCTCTTGGGTAGGAAGGGGACTGATGTTTCAATCAGCATAGGTCGTCAACATTATAGCAAAACAAACATACAAAACCTCTTTCCTTGTGGTTGGAAAATCATGAAAATATTAAATCCTTTACTTTTTTTGTTTGCTTTCATGTACAGCATCAAATATCAGATGCCTTAAAATTCAGATGGAGCTCCGGTCTCCTGGCTTAGTTGGTTGGAGTGTTGTTCTGTGAACCAAAACATTGCTGGTTCAATTCCTGGTCAGGGCACTTGCCTAAGTTTCATGTTTGGTCCCCAGCTGGCGTATGTACAGGAGGCAACCTATCGATGTTCCTCTCTCTCTTTCTCTCTTTCTCTCTCTCCCCCCGCCCCCAATCATTCAATCAATTAAAAAAAAAAAATCCTGGTGGAGAGATCATGGCCAAGAAGGAAGTTGTCCAGAATCAATCACAGTAAGGGAGTGCCAGGACAGTGACTGGAACCCAGGGCCCCTAGAAGCTCCAAAAAGAGATTATGAACCTGGAAAACTAAAGTCCAGAAATATTGAGTGTGAACATGAGGACCAAGCCCCTCCATAGTGAGGTCTTAGGCGGAGGCAGAGCTTCCATTTGTGGTCACTGGTGCTTGTAAGATGTGAAGTCCACCTTACAAGCTGACCTTAGAGGAGCAAGTGTTACTGAATAGCACTTGGGGCTCTGCTGCCAACCTCTAGCCTCTAGGCAAAAATTCCAGAGGTGAAGGTTTGGTGGTAAAGGAAAGGAGTCTTTATTCAAAAGCAGTTACTTAAGCCTACCAAGTCACAACTTTAACCACTTAATCTCATCAATTAAGGCTGAACACCTGAGTTCTCTTCTCTTTCCCCCTGTTAGTTTCTATATGGTTAGTTTACAAACTGAAACAACATAATACACAAGAGCTACACAATTCCAGAAGAATGGCAAGCTTCTGCCTTTGAGCTTATTCTCTCTAGAACACCCAAAGAGTAACCCTGCCACCCTGTCAGACCAGACTGTGCCTGGAGTTCCTTCCCATACAAAATACCACCCATTGAGAAATGAAGGCAGCTGCAGCATGATCATCCAGGCATCTTCCAGCAAAACAGCCTGAGAGCGGGCCTGAGAGCGGGCCTGAGAGCGAACCTGAGAGCGAGCCTGAGAGCGGGCCTGAGAGCCAGCTCTGGAGCCAGAGACCTCTCTCTGAACCAGAGAGCCAGCCCTCTTTTTATTTCCTTTGGCTCTGGAGGCATTCAGCTTCTCAGCCAACCCCGCCTTACACTGCCCGCAATTGCTTTGGCAAACTCCTCTTATGGCCCCTCCTCTTTCTCCCCAAGTAATCTGAGTTATCTTAATCAGATCTCTTTGTATCAGAAAGAGGAAGGGATCTAATGAGAAGGGAGGGTAGGGAGAGGGTATGCCATGGTTCAAAGTCTTTCTAAGTGGAAAATGACTGAACCCCAATCTGTTCCAGGGTTAGGACACCAGCTACCTTAAAGGGATTGTGGGACTTCTGTTCCGGGAATACAGAGGTCAGCACCCATGAAGACAAATTCCTGCAGTTTACCGCTTTTGCCAACCGATGGCCAGCTCTCATCTGACAGTTTAGTAACGAGTGTGTTTCAATATTGAGTGCTCACTCTATAGGCAAATAAAAATGCAATGCTCATTTAATTTTCTTTTAAATATTCTGTCCAGGAATTAGATTCACTTGTGTCCAAATTAGGAATACCCTGAGCTAAATTCCTCTCCTTTTTGGGGGCCATAGGTGGTCTCAGATCTATTTTTGTTTTGATGTATATAGTTTGTTTATGCTATGAGATAGGCGTATGCCCCTCGCGATGATGCTGCAGAACAGCATTTACTGTTGCATCATTCTGCCATGGGTCCTCAGATGCAGCAGAGTCAGATGACCCTTAAAGTAGATCATCCACTCAGAGTAAAATCCTGCTGAGATCCAGTCAAGAAGGATAAGATGAGGCCCAGACAACCAGCAGCACTCCATATGTGGAAACAGGTGCTCCATGATAAACACACAGGAGACATCACAAGGCCACACGGGGAAAGAACCTGCTTCTAAAGTTTAAGGAAAAGGAACAAAACCTGAGGTTTTATGAAAAAAATTACTTTAATGCTCGATGAAAGCATCTGTGGTTTTTTTACTTGTAAGTTGTAAAACTCAAAGGAATTCTCTGTTTTTGGCTTTTGTTGCTACATCTTCCCTGTTCCATGAGCAAAAATGATCAAAAACAGAAGTACTTGAGTAGATGGAGCAGTTGGCTGAGCTGTTGAAGCGACCCCAATCCCCTGTAGAAGAATACAGGTGTGCACCTCAAGGGGTTCACGCTGGCCATTGTAATAGGAAAGGCATTTGAGAGTTTGTGAACAGATGGCTGCTTAATCCCAAGAAAATTGCTCCTGGCACAGTCTAATAATCTGTAAGCATTTCAAAGATGCCTGAGAGTCTGGACCTTTTCACATTAAATGTTTTCTTACATGAAATTAATTATTTCTATTATCGTGAAAGTCAATTTTGTTAGGAGCTGGTGGAAAGTTACCAGGAAAAGAGGAGGAGGTATCAGAGCCCTACACCCCAGATAACGGCAGGGGTGAGAAACTAGGCAACGATGGGTCGGGATGACCGCAATTAATCTTAGAGTGCAGACTTCAAGGAGAAGGAGGAGGAAAAACAGAAAAGTTTGAGCCAAAACAGGACCCCCTTAGAATCTGACC